>RCUC01153586.1:0-48775 GCA_003697995.1 Taxidea taxus jeffersonii | reverse complement strand
AGAGGGTGGTGGGGTTACATTATATGTTTAAATAAAGCTTAAATAAAGTTAAAAAAAATAAATATTAAAGTTAAAAAAGAAAAAAAAAAATATCTAGCCAGAGTACACCTCCCTTCCCTCTCCAAATCTGCTGATTCACTTAGTGGGCTAGTGTAGTAAATAATGTTTTGGTGTACACATTTTGAAAGAAAGGGAAGCAACTCTTTTTTGTTTATCAGATCTTCTCTTCAAGTTTCTGCTCAACTAGAATAACAAAGACAAAGCTCGGTGAAATTTTCCTACCCTGATTTTTACTTACATTGATATAGGGTAGGATAATTGAGATCATTCCTGATTGAGATAAATGAAAAGAAAAAAGTAAAACTCTTCATGGCAGATAAGGAGAAAACAAGGATCTCTACCCTCAGAGCTCGACCCACCCAGCTGTTCTTCAGTACATTCTCCATCCTCCACTTGTTCAGTTCAGTTTGAGAACTACCTATCTCAAGTGCCTACTGTCTTCCAGTCACTGTGGTAGTGGGGTGTTGAGTAACACTGTAGTAGCTATTTTAGTACCTTAGTGACAAGTTAAAACAATGTTTCTAAGAGAAAGCTGTTGATGCTGATCTGACCAACTTTTCTGAATCTAAAAGGCCTCACCATCCTCCCAACATGCTCCTTTATTGTACCCAGTCTCAATCCCTAAGAATGGAATAATTCAGATGGATATCTAGAAGCCTTTGAATCTTGGGGCCTAGGCCCTGCCTTCCTATTGTTGCTGTCCTTCTTGGCTACAAGCCTGGATTATGAAGAATATAATGACAAGATAATGGTAGTTGCCAGTGCTTCAACGTTACATTATTTCTAATTCTCTGTGATAATTCTACAATATAACTGTTATCTCCAGTTGACAAATTAGTAAACTAAGATTCAAAGAAGTTACTTAACCAAGACCACCCAAATGAATATAAGTGGCAAAGCTAGAACTCAAACTCACATGTACCTGACAGTAAAGACCATGTCTTCCCCATAATCACTGCCTTTTAGTGTGTGATCACATTATCCAAACATTTATTTAAAAAAAGAAACTGTATATACACAAAAATTATCTTCCTAGTACCAAAGATAATACCCAAAGACTAGTTTGGTTGGCTTTTTTTTTTTTTTAGTGACCATGAAAGCAATAAACCTTATACCTCATTGTTAATAACTACTAGAAAGTCCATGAGGATAGGGATTTTTGCGTTTTGTTCACTGTTAAAGCCTCCACTTTTAGAATAATACATGACATCATTAGGAATTCAGGAGCAATTTGTTGAATGAGTAACAAAAATGGTTGTTGGGTTTTTTTTTAATAATTAAAAGCACCATGTTTTCTGCAACACACATTCTGTAAATCTCTTTCAAGTCAGAATCTGACTAAAAATGGAATATGCACAAGAACCAACAAATGAAAGAGTGGTTCTTTAGGTAGTTAAAGAAAGAACAAATTCACAAAGGTTGATAACATCTCCAGTTCATAGTCTGAGAAATTTGAATTAGAAAAAAGTAGACTTTAGCCTTGTATTAAAATTAATAGGGGCTCCTGGGTGGCTTATTCAGTTAAGCATCCAATTCTTGATTTCAGCTCAGGTCATGATCTCAGACTTGTGAGATCAAGCCCCACATCAGGCTCTGTGCTGAGTGTGGAGTCTCCCTGTGATTCTCTTTTCCTCTGACCCTCCCCCACTTAAAAAATTAATAAAATACTGCAAATACATACTGTTTGCTTTGTTGAGAGATTGTACAAATACAACATTAAAGTTCAGGGAAGATCATAAAGGATAAAGAGGGATACAGCCCATGTGTTCACTAACAGGCAGCAGACACTCTCCAAAAGAGCTCTTAGAAAAGCCAGGGTATCAATATTTATACAAGATAAAATAGACTTTAAAACACACTATAACAAGAGACAAAGAAGGATACTATATTATAATATGGGACACCTGGCTGACTCAGATGGTCAAGCATCTGTCTTAGGATCAGGTCACAATCCTGGGGTCCTGGGATACACATTGGGCACATTGGGCTCCCTGCTCAGCGGGGAGTTTGCTTTGCCCTTTCCCTTCCTCCACCGGTGCCTGCTTTCTCTCTTGCTCTCTCTCTCCCCTCCTTCAAATAAATAAATAAAATCTTTTTTTAAAAAGGACCCTATAGGGCGCCTGGGTGGCTCAGTGGGTTAAGCCTCTGCCTTTGGCTCAGGTCATGGTCTCAGGGCCCTGGGATCGAGCCCCGCATTGGGCTCTCTGCTCAGCGGGGAGCCTGCTTCCTCTCCTCTCTCTGCCTGCTTCTCTGCCTACTTGTGATCTCTCTGTCAAATACATAAATTAAATCTTTAAAATAAAATAAAATAAATAAATAAAAAAGGACACTACATAATAATGAAAGGGATAGTACACTAAGAAGATATAACAATTATCAATATTTATGTACCCAATATGCTCCCAAATACATAAAACAGTTAATAAAAAACATGTAGGAACTAATAGACAGTAATACATTAATACTAGGGGACTTTAACACCCCTCTTACAACAATAGACAAATCATCTAAACAGAAAATCAATAAGGAAACAGTGGTTTTCAATGACACACTGGACCAGATATATTTAACATATATTTAGAGCATTCCATAATAAAACAGCAGAATACACATTCTTTTCAAGTACACATGGAACATTCTCTAGAACAGATCACATACTAGAACACAAAACAAGTCTCACTAAAGTCATATCACACATTTTCGCTGACCACAACACTATGAAAGCAGAAATTAACTCCCTCTTGAAAAAATCTGGAAATACCACAAATACATGGAGATTAAATAACATGCTACTTAACAATGAATGGGTCACCCAAGAAATCAAAGAAGAAATAAAAATTTACGTGGAAACAAATAAAAATGAAAACACAATTGACCAAAACCTCTGGAATACAGCCAATGTAGTTCTAAGAAGGAAGTTTGTAGCAATGCAGGCCTACCTTATGAAGCAAAAGAACCCAAAAAACAAAAAAAAACCCACCTCAAATAAACAACATAACCTTACAGCTAAAACAGCTAGAAAATGAGCAACAAACAAAATCGAAACCCAGCAGAAATAAATAACAGAGATTAGAGCGGAGGGCACCTGGGGGCTCAGTTAAGCCTTTGCCTTCTGCTCGGGTCATGATCCCAGAGACTGGGGATCTAGCCTCACATCAGTTTCCCTGCTCAGCAGGGTGCCTGCCTCTCCCTCTGCCCTTCCTTCTGCTTGTGCTCTCTCAAATAAATAAATAAAATCTTAAAAAAAAAAGATTAGAGCAGAAATAAATGACACAGAAACCTAAAAAACAATAGAACAGATCAATGAAACCAGGAGCTTGTTCTTTGAAAAAAATCAAAACTGATAAAACTCTAGCTAGGTTCATCAAGAAAGAAAAGAGAAAGAACTCACATAAACAAAATCACAAATGAGAGTGGAGAAACAGCAACAAGTATCACTGAAATATGAACAAATATAAGAGAAAATAATGAAAATGTATATGACAGCAAATTAGAAACCTCAAAGAAATGGATAAATTCCTAGAAACATATAATCTACCAAAACGGAAGCAGGAAAAAATAGACAATTTAAACAGACTGATTATTACTAAGGAAATTGAATCAGTAATCAAAAAACTCCTAAGAGCTGCCTTTGACTCGGGTCATGACCCCAGAGTCCTGGGATCAGACCCTACAATGGGCTTCCTGCTCAGGGCGGAGCCTGTTTCTCCCTCTGCCCCCCCACCAACAAAAGCACACACTCTCTCTCTCTCAAATAAATAAAATCTAAAAGGAAAAAACAAAAACCAAAAAATCTTCCAACAAACAAAAGTACAGGACCAGACAGCTTTACAGGGAAATTCTACCAAACATTTAAAGAAGTAATACCGGGGCACCTGGGTGGCTCAGTGGGTTAAAGCCTCTGCCTTCTGCTCAGGTCATGATCCCAGGGTCCTGAGATCGAGTCCCACCTTGGGCTCTCTGCTCGGTGGGGAGCCTGCTTCCTCCTCTCTCTCTGCCTGCCTCTCTGCCTATTTGTGATCTCTGTCTGTCAAACAAATAAATAAAAATCTTTAAAAATAATAATAAAGAGGTAATACCTATTCTTCTCAAACTATCAAACTATTCCATAAAATAGAAGAGGAAGGTGAGCTTCCAAATTCATTTTGAGGCCAGAATTCCCTGATACCAAAACCAAATAAAGACACCAAAAAAAGAGAACTTTTATAGGCCAATATCTCTAATGAACATAGATCCAAAATCCCTCAAAAAAATAGTAGCAAACCAAATCTAATAATATATTTAAAAAATCATTCACCATGATCCAGTGGGATTTATTCCTGAGATGCAAGGGTGGTTTCATATTCACAAATAAATTAATATGATACATCACATCAATAAGAGAGAGGATTTAAAAAACCCGTATGATCATTTGAGTAGATGCAGAAAAGCATTTGGCAAAGTAAAATATCCATTCATAATAAAAACCCTCAACACAGTAGGCACAGAGAAAACATCCCTCAACATATTAAAGGCCTTATATGAAAAACCCATAGCAAACATCTTACTCAGTGAGAAAAAACTGAGAGCTTTCCCCTAAAGTCAGGAACAAGACAAGGAAGTCCACTCTTATCACTTTTATTCAACATGGTACTGGACATCCTGGCTACAGCAATCAGACAACAGAAAGAAATAAACGGTATCCACATTGGTAAGGAAGAAATAAAACTTTGACTATTTGCAGATGACATGGTACTATATATAGAAAACCTGAAAGACTCCACAAAAAAATTATTAGAATTGATAAATGAATTCAGTAAAGTCTCAGGGGACAAAATCAATATATAGAAATCTGTTCCATTTCTATATATTAATAATGAAGCAGTAGAAAGAAATTAAGAAAACAATCCCATCTCGATTGAACCAAAACAATAAAGTACCTAGGAACAAACTTAACCAAAGAGGTGAGAGATCTATACTCTGAAAAATAAAACACTGATGAAAGAAATTGAAGATGACAGAAATAAATGGAAAAATATTCCATGCTCATAGATTGAAGGAATAAATATTGTTAAAATGTCCATACTACCCAAGGCAATCTACATATTTAATGCAATCCCTATCAAAATACCAACAGCATTTTTCACAGGACTACAACAATTCTAAAATTTGTATGGAACCACAAAAGACCCCAAACAGCCAAAGCAATTTTGAAAAGGAAAAGCAAAACTGAAGGTGTCACAATTCAGACTTCAAGTTATATAATGAAGTTATAGTCATCCAAACAGTATGGTACTGGCACAAAAAAAAAGTACAGATCAGTGGAACTGAACAAAAATCCAGAAATAAACACACAATTACATAGTCAATTAATCTTCAACAAAGCAGAAAAGAATACCCAATGGGAAAAAGACAGTTTCTTCAATAAATGGTATTGGAGGGGCACCTGCGTGGCTCAGTTGATGAAGTGTCTGCCTTCAGCTCAGGTCATAATCCCAGGGTCCTGGGATGGAGCCCCATGTCGGGCTCCCTGCTCAGAGGGGAGTCTGCTTCTCCCTCTCTCTCTCCCTGCCTCTCCCCCTGCTGGTTCTCTCTTTCTCTCCCAAATGAAAAAATAAAATCTTTAAAATAAAGTCTTTAAAAGAAAAATAAATGGTGCTGGAAAAACTGGACAGCTTTATGCAGAAAAATGAAAGTGGACCATTTTCTTACACCATATACAAAAATAAATCCAAAAGGGATTAGAGACCTAAATGTGTGACCTGAAGCCACAAAAATCCTAGAGGAGAGCCCAGGCAGTAACTTCTGTGATATCAACTGTAGCCGCATTTTTCTAGATATATCTCCTGAGACAAGGGAAATAAAAGCAAATATAAACTATTTGGGACTATACCAAAATAAAAAGATTCTGCACAGCAAAGGAAACAACCAGCAAAACTAAAAGTCAACCTATAGAATGGGGAAAGATTTTTGCAATCACATATCTTATGGATAAAGGGTTAATATCGAAAATATATAAATAACTTACACAATTCAACACTGAAAAAATAATCCAGTTTAAAAATGAGCAGAAAACATGAAGAGATATTCATCCTGGAAAACAGGATGGAGGTTCTTCAAAAAGTTAAAAACAGAAGTACCCTATGATATAATAATCACACTACTGGGTATTTACTCCAAAAATACAAAAACATTAATTCAAAGGGATACATGTACCCGTATATTTATTGCAGCATTATTTATAATAGCCAAATTACAGAAGCAGTCCAAGTGACCAATGATAGCTGGATAGATAGAAAAGATGCAGTACATGTGTACAATGGGATATTAGTCATAAAAAAAGTGTAATCTTGTCATTTGCAACGTGGATGGAACTAGACAGTAAAATGCCGATGAAATAAGTTAGTCAGAGAAAGACAACCATCTGATTTCACTCACATGTAGAATTTAAGAAACAAATAGAAAAGGAAAAAAGGAAATGGAGGGAAGGAACCAAGAAGAGTCTTAACTATAGAGCACAAACTTATGACGAGAGGAGGGAAGGGTCTGGGGATGAGTGAAACTGGTGATGAGGAGGGGCACCTGGGTGGCTCAACTGGCTAAGTGTCTGCCTTTTGGCTTAGGCCATGATCCCAGGGTACTGGGATCAAGCTCTGCATCAGGCTCCCTGCTTTGCTCCCTGCTTCTCCCTCTGCATGCCACTCCCCCAGCTTGTGCTCTCTTTCTCTCTCCCTCTCTGTCAAATAAATAAATAAAATCTTTAAAAAAAAATTTTTTTTTAAATCTTTAAAAAGAAATTGGTGATGAGGATTAAGGAATGACCTGTCATGATGAGCATGGGTGGATGCAAGGAATTGTTGAATCACCATATCGTACACCTGAAACTAACATAACACTGTATATTAGCTGGAATTAAAATAAAAACTTAATTTAAAAAAAGGGCTCTTAACAGTCAAAAGCTCTTAAACATGGAAGTTAATATGCCTTTAAAGAGGCAAATGAAGGGACCTTTTAAGAAACAATAATGGTTAGAGGCTATATATAATACTGAGAGTGAGAAGGGAAACAAAATCCATGACAGTAAAGTCAATTACTTCAGCAATCACTGTACTCAAATCTGATAGCAAACGGTTGGTTAAAGTCCCTTTCAAAATAGCCCAATACAACCAGCTGGTTTTTTTTTTTTTTAAGATTTTACTTATTTATTTGACAGAGATCACAAGCAGGCAGAGGGGCAAGCAGAGAGAGAGGAGGAAGCAGGCTCTCTGCCGAGCAAAGAGCCCGACGCGGGGCTCGATCCCAGGACTCTGGGATCATGACCTGAGCTGAAGGCAGAGGCTTTAACCCACTGACCCACCCAGGCACCCCACAACCAGCTGTCTTTAAAAATCAAATAGTATTCCTGATTACAAGTTAAAAAGAGAGAGAGAGAAATAAGGATGCAGAAGACAGAAACAGTGGTGATGTCATTACTATATGTACGTTGTTTACAAAATTAGCAGTATGCTTAGAATTTGATGTAGGAACTTTACTGTCACTTATTGAAGAAGAATTTGAGACATCTTCACATGTTCTTTCAGCAATGTAGTCTGGGATATTGCTAAGTACCCTTCTCTTTACAACATGAAAAATACTGTATTCTCATTCGCTGGCTTTCTGATTATTACAGATTCCTCCACTTTCTGTTTTATGCATGAATGTAATGAACCCACCAGTACAGAAACACTCATGCCAAACCAAGGAATAAACTAACAAGTGAAAGGATAAGATAGTAATTGAAGTAAAACTACAATTTTCAGATATTACAAAACATTTAAAGGAGCTTAAATTAATAAAAAGAATGGCTTAGAAATTAAAATGAATGAGATCATACTCTATTTAGCAAACAATATAATCTGTGATTTTGAGACTTTTCCATCTCTATTTCTGAAAATGAATGAGTTTGTAGCTGATTAACCTTGTAAAGAGAAGTCTAGAAAACGTAATTTCCTTTGTCCTATGGTATCAATTTCTTCAGCTTTTCCATTTTATGTAAAATAGAGAAAGAGATGCCCCTGAAGTAAGAGACGGGGCTCAGAATAGGCACTTTCACTCTGTACTTCCATCAAACCCTACTTTGTAGCATAGTTTGAAAAACTCTGAAACAGATGATCTCTAGGTACTTTCTTTCCTATATCCTACAGAACTGAGAGTTAAGTTCTATCACACTGCAAATGCATGGTGTCCAATCAAGTAATTTAAAATAATGGTAGCTGTGTTAAATCATTTAACAAATAGTCACTGAGTGTCCTCCATATTGGTTACATTTTTTTATTTGATTTCCTATTTTTCTTTACCAGGAAGACACATCAACTAAATACAACATGGCATCCTGGATTTGATCCTGGAGCAGAAAAAGGATGTTGGTAGTAGGACAATTGGGAAAATTGAAATAGTCTATGTATTAGATCAGGCATCAGTAAACTTTTGTGTAAAGGGCCAGACAGTAAATACTTTAGGATTTGTGGGCCACATAAGGTCACCATCACATAGTCCTTTGATTTTTTTTTTTAATAATCTTTAAAGATGTACACAACTGATGGATTGTTGAATGCTACATCTGAAACTAGCAATGTATTACAGATTGGCTAATTGAATTTAAATTTTAAAAATGTACAATCCATCTTACATGCTTTACAAAACATGTAGTAGGCCTGATTTTGATAATGATACTAGAGAAATATAAAATTAATATTAATATTTGGGGGAAATCTCAGTGAGGAGTGCACATAAATTTTACATTTTCTTCAGTCTGAAATTATTTCAAAATGAAGAGTTAAATAAAAGTTTAATAAAATACAAATCCTGATTAGACCACTTCCATGTCTAACAAACAAATAAATAACTGACAACAACAAAAACTAACCTTGGCCTTTTTTGACTTCCTTGAAACCAATCTCCTTTCCTCCCTAGGGATCTCCACGCACCCTGCTCTCTATTTGGATGGCCCTCTCTTTCCCTTCCAGTCTCCCTGAACCATTTACATAGTTAGTTCCTACCTATACTTCAGCTCTCAACTCAAGCATCACTTCCTCAAACAAGCCTTTCCCTTTGTCACCCATCCCCTGTCTAGGTATCACGCTCTAAGCAGTTTCTATTTTTCCTTCTTAATAGAAATGGCACTTGTGGGGCACCTGTGTGGCTCAGTGGGTTGAGCCTCTGCCTTCGGCTCAGGTCATGATCCCAGAGTCCTGGGATCAAGCCCCACATCGGGCTCTCTGCTCGGCAGGGAGCATGCTTCCTCCTCTCTCTCTGCCTATCTCTCTGCCTACTTGTAATCTGTCTATCAAATAAATAAATAAAATTTAAAAAAAAAGAAATGGCAGTTGTAATTAAGCACTTCATTGTGTAATGAGTTTTGCTTAATGTCTGCCTCTCCTGCTAAAACGTAAGCACTAGGAGAGTAGTAACCATGGGTATCTTGTTCAATGCTAGATTCCCAGCACTTAGCTCAGGGCTTTACACACAGTAGGTGCGACATAAAATACTGCATGGACAAATGGAGTATACCTGTTCAGTGCCTCTCTAGGTAGGGACAGCTGGGACAAAGAAGCAGAGGTCAGAGGCGAACTAAGAAGGGAGACCTCTCAATTTTAGAAATAACTTGCTAATGATTATACTGCCCAAAGGTGGAAGCCACAGCTTCCTAGCCTCTAGAGAGGCTCATGCTCATTTTGAAAACAGGCTACAGAAAATATTCAAAGTAACAAGTTAGACTCAGATGATTTTTAAGTTCTCCAATTTTATATTCTTGTTGATATTATTAACAAGCGACTAGGACCTTCATATGTTATATACTAAAAAAATGAATTATATACTAAAAAATGAATTTAAAAAAAGAATCATGACTATAAATCTAAGAATATTTTCTAAAAAATAGCCATTATAGACAGATCATGGCTAACAAGACATTGTGTCATTTAACAAAATTAATAATAAGAGAAGAGCAAAGTTAACAACTTGCCAGGGCAAAAGGAGGAAGTACAAATATAGTGAATATGTATAAATTATTACAGGTACATACAAAGGGATGCCTGGGTGGCTCAGTGGGTTAACCTGCTGCCTTTGGCTCGTCATGATCCCGGGGTCCTGGGATCAAGTCCCGTATTGGGCTCCTTGCTCATCAGGGAGCCTGCTTCTCTCTGCCTCTGCCTGCCACTCTGCCTTATTGTGTTCGCTCTCTCACACAAATGAATAAATAAAATCTTTTTTAAAAAATAAAGGTACATACAACAAAAGGCAGTTATTTTTTACAACAAATCTGACAATAATAAATATATTTAATCTACTTATTAAGAAGGCAATTTTTAAAAAAGATTTTATTTACCCACTCATGAAAGACAGAGAGAGGCAGAGGTGGGGGCAGAGGGAGAAGTGGGCTCCCTGCAGTGCAGGGAGCCCAATGCAGGACTCAATCCAAGGACCCAGGGACCACGACCTTAGCCAAAAGCAGACACCCGACCAACCGAGCCATCCAGGTATCCTAAGAAGGGATATTATCTTCTGTTCTATCTGTTCTATTATCAAAATGTTTATATTCAAACAAAAAAATTATAGCATACATGTTCATATCATTCTGAGTCAAGAGAAGACTACAGAGTAATAAGTGATATGGCATCCCAAAAGTAAAGTCTATATTAACAATGAACAGATTAAAACATAAGTAATATTTCCACCTCGGTTATACAATGAAAGCTAAACATCACTGATATTTTAGTGTAGAGACATTCTCAAAGTGAGCAACTAAAGTAAGAGTCAGCTCCTCCTTCAGGGTACCTCTTAAAATGTATAATCTTTTAATTAAAATAAATTGATATTACTTAAAAAAACCAAAACAAAAACCAACAAACAAACACACACACACACACAAACCCTCTGTTTTTCTTGTTGATTTCTTCCTATGAAGTTATCTCATGCTATATCAATTATACAACAAAAATGACCCTGTAAAAATATTTTCCTGGGGCACCTGGGTGGCTCAGCCAGTTAAGTATTGGACTCTTGATTTCGGCTCAGGTCATGATTTCAGGGTTATGAGATCCAGCCCTGTATCCAGCTCCATGCTCAGCATGGAGCCTGCTTGAGATTCCCTCTCTGTACCCCCATCCTTTTCTTTTTTCCTGAATTCTGGGCTAGAAATAAATGTAATGAAGGAAATCTGTTTCTCAATATAAGGCATAAAATTAAAAATTTTTTCATACGTTTTATTCATATAAGTCACATACTATAAAATTCATCCTTTTAAAGTATATAAGCCAGCAGTGTTTAGTGTATGCAGAGTGGTACAAACATCACCATTGCCTAATTCCATAATGCATTCATCACACTGAAAGAAACCCCATACCTATTAGCAGTCACTCTCTGTGATTAATTGTACATCAACATACTATTTGTTTTGTGATCATATTGTGCCTAGGTTAAACATTATTTAAGGGTATGGCTGTGGAAGTGTGTCTAGATGAGATCAGCACTTAACTAGATGGACTTAGTAAAGTAGACTGCCCTCCCTGATGTGGGTATGCACTATCCAATTCTTTGAGGGCTTGAAAAGAACAAAAGAAAAGGAAGAAGGAAGTCATAACTTTTTGCTTCCTGCCTGCATGCTGAACTTGGGACACCTCATCTTCTCCAATCCTTAGACTGGGATTCAAACCATCAGCAACCTGGTTCTCAAATGCTGCGACTCAAAATGAATTACATGACCAGCTTCCCTGGGTCTCCAGCTTGCAGATGGCAGACTGTAGGACTTAGCCTCCATAATCACATGAGCCAATTCATCATAATAAATCCCTTTTTCTGTGTGTTGTATGGAGGGGAGTGCATATGTGTCTTCTACAGGTTCCATTTCTCTGGAGAACCCAAAACACTCTCAATTCTTCCCTCCTCCAGCTAGAGGGGATCACTAATCTATTCTCTGTCTCTATGGATTTGCCAATTCTGGGTAGTTCATATAAATGGAATCATACCACATGTGGATTTTGTGGCTTATTTCACTTAGTACAAGGTTTTCAAGGTTTGTACATGTTGCAGCATGTACCAGTAGTACTCATTCCTTTTTGTTGCCAAGTAACAGTACACACGTGTATATACCACACCTTGTTTATCCATTCATCAACTGGCAGACATTTGGGTTGTTTCCACTTTTGGGGACATTATGGATAATGCTTCTATGACATTTTCATACAAGTTTTATGTGGACACATTTCACTTCTTTCGGGTATATATCTAGGAGTGCAGTTGTTAAGTCATATGGTACTCAATATGTTAAAAATAGAGGTAACTGCCAAGCTGTTTTCCAAAATGGTTATACCACTTTACATTCCTACCAGCAATGCATGAGGGTTCAATTTCTCTACATCCTTGCCAATACTTGTTATTATCTGCCCTTGTTATTGCTGCCTTACAGTGGGTGTGAAATGGTATCTCATTGTGGCTTTAAAAAGTAATTCTTAAATGATCTTCCAGGCTAAAATTGTAAGCAATCAAATGACTATCTTCTCACCCAAATCAAAATAATTTTACAGAAGTTGTAATTTGACTCAAAAGTTAACCATAGTAAGTCTATGATCAGATGATAATTTCTCCATGATTTGAATGGAAGCACTTACCACTCAACAAAAAGGAACCAAGTGATAGAGTATCTTGTTATGGTGGAGTTTGCCTATAGTCTAATATCTGGTTAACAAGATCATTATTATACCTACTGCCTCTTATTATACTGAATTTATTTGTGCATGTATTTATATTCTATGTTGATCCAAAAAAAGCTTTGAAGCAACTTTTAAAAAGACATGCCATACGGTAGGAATTTTAAAAATAGATTTGTTTCCAAATGTATGGTTTACTAGGCAACCAGGCTAATCCTTCTGCCAAACTCGATTTTTAAATGCTAGAAAAAAATTTAATATTCCCACGACACTGATGAACTGAAAAAAAGGTATGGAATTTTCAGGCCAAAATCTAAATAAAGATAGAAATTCAGAGAAATGAGTATATAAATGAACATGGAATTTACTTTGAGGATATGAGCAGGAATACGTGAACTTGAGCTTTGGTTTCTATGATCTTGTGGAAGATTTGTTCAAGAGACAAAGCTTAAGGCTTACCATAAATAGTCTAAGAAGAAGCTCCCCATAAAGTTGATGTCAGTTATAACAGTAAATTATAAAGAAACATACTTCTGCAAGGGTTTTAAAAATCTGAAACTTAGAATTTACAAGGAGGGATGGAAGAAAAATGATAACTCATTAGCAAAAGCTGTCCTTCAACAGGTTTTAACCAAAGTTTATGTTTCCTAGGTGGTACAAATATGTCAAGCTAGTTGTTTACTTTAAAGTAATTCTGTACTAATAGTGCCCATAGGACATCAAACAGAAAAACCAAAGCAAATCCTGTCTGGAGGAATTCCATGGGTAACATTCCAAGAAGTAGGTGCTCACATGTAAAAAAAAGTCACAAGATACACAAATGAACAAGACTCTTTGGAAATCCAGTAAAAACAGATCTATAAAACTTCTAGAGCGATCAGAAGTAGAATATAAAATAAGTATACTTCTTATGTTTACAGAAATAAAAGGAATTGAAAAGAGGACTAAAAACAAGGTAATTATTAAAATGAGCAAATCTTATTCAAAAATGACTATCTGAAAAGTACTAAATAGAACATCTATAAAATAATGCAATAGGTGAAGTAAGAAAACTCAATGGATTAATTTAATAACAACTTAAACCCAACTGAAAAGCTAGTAAACTAGAAGGCATAACTAAAGAAATTATTAAGCATGCAAGATAGCGTGACAAAGGGAATCATGGTATGAAACAAGGTTTAGAAGACACAGATATGGTGCCTGGGTGGCTCAGTGGATTAAGCCTCTGCCTTTGGCTCAGGTCATGATCTCAGGGTCCTGGGATCAAGTCCCAAATCAGGCTCTCTGCTCGGCAGGGAGCCTGCCTCCTCCTCTGTCTCCCTGCCTGCCTCTCTGCCTACTTGTGATCTCCCTCTGTCAAATAAATAAATAAATAAAATATTTAAAATAAATAAATGAAAGAAAGTAAGAAAGACATGGATAAATGAAGTGAAAACATAAAATTCATCTAATTAGAGTTCCAAAAGAAGGAAACAGTAGGAATAGGGAAATCATAAAATCTGAAGAGTTGTCTAGTATTTTCTGAAACTGATAAAAATCAATCCAGGGACTAAAGAAGCTAAATGAATCCCAAACAGGATAAAGAAAAAGAATATCACATATAGACACACAATGAAATGCAGAATATCAAAGACAAAGAAGCTATATTAAAAGCAAAGAGAGGGGCACCTGGGTGGCTCAGTGGGTTAAGCCTCTGCCTTTGGCTCAGGTCATGATCTCAGGGTCATGGGATCGAGCCCCACATCAGCCTCCCTGCTCAGCGGGGAGCCTGCTTCCCCCCACCACTCTGCGCCTCTCTGCCTGCCTCTCTGCCTACTTGTGATCTCTTTCTTTCTGTCAAATGGATTAATAAAATCTTAAAAAAAAAAAAAAAGGCAGAGAAAGAGGAGATAGCCTTCAAAGAAATGACAAGTTGACACCTGACTTCTCCACAGTAACAATGAGCTCGGAAAAAAAGTGGAATGATATATTCCATATACTAGAAGTCTCTACTCAGTGAAAATATGTTTGAAAAGTGAGGGTGAAAACAAATATAAATATGCCCAATGTCACTCATAACATGAGAAATGAAAATTAAAGCTATAATGAAACACCATTTCTAACCAATCACACCAGCCAAAACTCAAAGGCTTGACAAAACACTTACCAGACTATGAGGAAATAGGCATTCTAACGTGCTGCTAGTAGGAAGACAAATGGTACAACCCATATGGAGCAAAATTTGGCAATATCTAACAAAAAAATATGTATTCTTTGATCCAGCAACCCCACTTCTAGGACTTCACTCTAAAGATACACCACTACAACCATAAGGTATATGCACCAGTTATCCACTGCAATGTTATTTGTAACAAAATAGGAGGAAAAAGAACAAAAATGCCCAGCCATAAAAAATCGGTTAAAAAACAAATGCATGTATAGACACAATAGAGTACTATGTAGGCATAAAGAAATAAGACATATCTCCATGAATGGCTATGAAATGGTTTTTAGAAATAAACAGTAAAATAAAAAAGGATGATGCTGTGAGTAATAGTGTATGATTAGCTTTGGTTTAAGAAAGAAGGTGAAATAAGAATGTATATGTGTATATAAATACACAAATGTGTGTATGCACACATATAATGCACTTCTGCAAAAGAAACACAAAGTACAATAGAAAATTAACAAAAATGAGTATCTGGAGGAGGTGAATTGGAAGGGGGTGGAAAGTACAGAAATACAAATGAGATTTTTCTCAGTATTCCTTTATGTAGTTTTGATTTTTGAGTACATATCCAAAAATTAAAATCAAATGAAGACAATAGAGACAAATACTTCCAGGAGATGAAGTAGACATACTTTTACCTATTATTCCTTACTAAGTACAACTAAAAACCCTGGACACTATATATAAAACAAACAGAAGATGACTTCTAAGAGGAAAGGAAAGGCTGAACACCTAGCAACCTCAGAGTCCAAGCAGCAACATGGCAATGAGTTCCCAGATTTTTTGTGTGGGTATATGCCAGGTTTGGAGAAAATGTCAACCAAAAAAGCCATTGGAACCAGACAAAAGTTGTCCCAACAAATGTCTGCTCTCTCTGGCCAAATGACAAGGAGCAACCTAGCAAGACAGAAAACTTTTAGATAATAATCACCCTACTACAACCAAACATCAGAGAAGAAACTGTACTCCACCCAAACCATGACAGCAAAGACCAGAAAGAGAGAAAGAACCAGGACTTCTAATCTTGAAAAGCCCTAATAGGGTTTCTCAACACTCCAGCTCAGTGGTGTCAGAGACCTAGTGGAAAATCAGGTAATGAGGTCATCCCTACTGTGATGTAGCCCCTTGGAGAGCTAGAACCCACAACCATCCAGCAAAAACAAGGAAAACTCCCCTCTATTAGCTGTCAGTGGAAGCTGAGGGTGGTACCTGGACTTCTACCTGTACCTGGTAGTAATGAGGTAGTGCCCTTTCTCTTGCTAGAGTGGTGTAAAAAAAAAAAAATCTGATAAAAACTGAGCATTTAGGGATGCCTGGGTGGCTCAGCTGGTTAAGCAGCTGCCTTTGGCTCAGGTCATGATCCCAGCGTCCCGGGATCGAGTCCCACATCAGGCTCCTTGCTTGGCAGGGAGCCTGCTTCTCCCTCTGCCTCTGCCTGCCATTCTGTCTGCCTGTGCTCGATCGTTCTCTCTCTCTAACAAATAAATAAATAAATAAACCTTAAAAAAAAAAACCTGAGCATTTAAGATCAAGAGTCCTATACTATAACACAAAAAAGTCCAGGTTTCAACTGAAAATCACTTGTTGTACCAAGAAACCAGGAAGAAATCAAACTGAATTAAAAGTGACAATCAACAGATGCCAGCACTGAGATGGCAGATTTTTTAGAATTATCTGACAAGAAATTTAAAAGACATTATCTCAAAAAATACTTCAGTGAGCAATTATAAACATGCTTGAAACGAAGGCAAATAAAGAAAGATACAAAAAAGAAATGTTCTTAGCAAATAGAAAAATTAGGACCAAACAAATAGGAGAACTGAAAAATACAACAACCAGAACAGAAATCTCAGTGGATGGGCTCAACAGAATGGAAAATGAAAGTTTCAATGGACTGGAAGATAGAATAATAGAAATTACTCAACTGAAAGAAAAGAGAAAACAGACTGAAAAAAAAAAATGGACAGAGCTGTCAAAGCCATGAGACCATAACAACAACAACAAAATCTAATGTTTATGTTACTGAAGTCCCCAGAAGAGGAAAAAAAAGCAGAGCTGAAAAATGATTTGAAGAAATAGTGACTGAAAACCTCCCAGATTTGGCTAGAGACATATCATATAGGTTCAAGTATCTGATCAAACCACAAACAGGATAAACTCCAAAAACCTAGGCCAGGACACAACACATTCAAACATCTGAAAACTAAAGACAAAGAAAAAATCTTAAAGCAGTCAGAAAAAAAACAGTTCCTTACCTACAAGGTAAAAAATTCAAATGTAAGTGATCAAAGCAGAAATAAATGACATAGAAACTAAACAAACAAACAAAAAAATAGAAAAGACCAAAAGCTTTTGCACAGCAAAGGAAACAGTCAACAAAACCAAAAGACAGAATGGGAGAAGATATTTGCTAATGACATATCAGATAAAGGGCTAGTATCCAAAATCTATAAAAAGCTTAGCAAACTCAACACCCAAAGAACAAATAATCCAATCAAAAAATGGGCAGAGGACATGAACAGACATTTCTGCAAAGAAGACATCCAGATGGCCAACAGACACATGAAAAAGTGCTCCACATCACTGGGCATCAGGGAAATACAAATCAAAACCACAATGAGATACCACCTCACACCAGTCAGAATGGCTAAAATTACAAAGTCAGGAAATGACAGATGCTGGCGAGGATGTGGAGAAAGGGGAACCCTCCTACACTGTTGGTGGGAATGCAAGCTGGTGCAACCACTCTGGAAAACAGCATGGAGCTTCCTCAAAAAATTGAAAATAGAGCTACCTTATGACCCAGCAATTGCACTACTGCGTATTTACCCTAAAGATACGAACGTAGTGATCCGAAGGGGCACGTGTACCCGAATGTTTATAGCAGCAATGTCCACAATAGCCAAGTCATGGAAAGAACCTAGATGTCCATCAACAGATGAATGGATAAAGAAGATGTGGTATATATATATGATGGAATACTATGCAGCCATCAAAAGAAATGAAATCTTACCATTTGCGATGACATGGATGGAACTAGAGGGTATTATGCTTAGCGAAATAAGTCAATCGGAGAAAGACAACTATCATATGATCTCCCTGATATGAGGAAGTGGAGATGCAACGGGGGTGGGGACTAAGAGGGTAGGAAAAGTAAAAATGAAACAAGATGGGATTGGGAGGAAGACAAACCAAAAGAGACTCTTAATGTCATAAAACAAACTGAGGGGGGTGGGGGGGAGGGGGGTTGGGAGAGGGTGGTGGGGTTACATTATATGTTTAAATTAAAAAAAATAAATTTAATTAAATAAAAAAAAATTCACCAAAAAAAAAAATAGAAAAGAAAATTAAACCAAGAGCTGGTTCTTTGAAAAGATCAACAAAATCAATAAACCATTAGCCAGACTCATCAAGAAAAAAAGAGAAAGAATCCAAATAAATGAAATCAAAAACAAAGAGAAGTAACAACAGACATCACAGAAATACAAAGAATTACAAGAGACTACTACAAAAAATCATACGTCACCAAATTAGACAACTTAGAAGAAAAAATTAAATTCCTAGAAACATACAATCTTCCAAAACTGCATCAGGAAGAAACAGAAAATCTGAACAGACCTACTAGTAATGAAATTGAATTGGTAATCAAAAAACTACCAAAAAATAAAAGTGCAGGGCTAGATGTATTCACTGATGAATTCTACCAAACATTTAGAGAGGAGTTAATACCTATTTTCCTCAATATATTCCAAAAAGTAGAAGAGGAAGAAAGGTCTCCAAATACTATGAAGGCTTCCAAATTCTGAGGCCAGTATTACACTGATACCAAAACCAGACAAAGATAACACACACACACGCACAAACTACAAGCCAGTATCACTGGTTAACACAGATACAAAACCCCCAACAAAATATCTGCAAACTGCGTTCAACAATATATTAAAAGGATCATTCACTAAAATCAAGTGAGATTTAACCCAGGGATGCAAGTTTTAACACTCATAAATCAATTAATGTGGTATGCCACATTAACAAAACAAAGAATAAAATCATACGATTATCCCAACAGATGCAGAAAAAAGCACCTGACAAAATTCAACACCTATTCATGATAAAAACTCTCAGCAAGATGGGTTTAAAGGAACATGCATCAACATAAAGGTCATATATGAAATACCAAAAGCTAACATACTCCATGGTGAAAAACTGAGAGCTTTTCCTCTAAGATCAGGAACAAGACAAGGATGTCCACTTACCACTTTCACTCAGCGTAGTACTGGAAGTCCTAGCTATAGCAATCAGACCGGAAAAAATAAAATAAAAGGCATTCAGATTAGAAAGTTAGAAGTTAAACTGTCACTATTTGCAATGGCATGATGCTATGCATAAAACCCTAAAGACTCCACAAAACACTACTGGAAGTAACAAATTCAGTAAAGTTGCAAGATACAGAATTAATACCAAGAAATTGGTTACATTTCTATTTATTAATAATGAAGTAGCAGAAAGAGAAATTTTTAAAAATCCATTTACATTTGCACCAAAAAGAATAAAATATCAAAATAAATTTAACCAAGGAGGTGAAAGACCTATACTGTGAAAACTATGAAACTGAAGACGATGCAAATAAATGAAAAGACATCCTATGCTCAGGGATTAGAAGTATGTTATTAAAATGTCCATACTACCCAAAACAATCTACAGATTCAAAGCAATCTCTATCAAAATATCAATAGCATTTTTCATAGAAATAGAACAGATAATCCTAAAATTTGTATGGAACCACAAAAGACCACAAAGAGCCAAAGCAATCTTGAAAAAGAAGAATAAAGCTGGAAGTATCACAATCCTAGATTTCAAGATATACTACAAAGTTGTAGTAATCAAAACAGTACAGTACTGTTACACACAATGGAATAGAATACAGAGCCCAGAAGTAGTAAACTCCCATTCAAATGTGTGTGACTCGGGGCACCTGGGTGGCTCAGTGGGTTAAAGCCTCTGCCTTCGGCTCAGGTTGTGATCCCAGGGTCCTGGGATCGAGCCCCACATCAGGCTCTCTGCTCAGCGGGGAGCCTGCTTCCCCCGCCTCTCTCTCTCTGCCTGCCTCTCTGCCTACTTGTATCTCTGTCAAATAAAATAAAATAAAATAAAATAAAATAAAATCTTTAGGGGTGCCTGGATGGCTCAGTCGTTAAGCATCTGCCTTCGGCTCGGGTCATGATCCCGGGGTTCTGGGATCGAGCCCCGCATCGGGCTCCCTGCTGGGCGGGAAGCCTGCTTCTGACTTTCCCACTCCTCCTGCCTGTGTTCCCTCTCTCACTGTGTCTCTCCCTATCAAATAAATAAAATCTTTAAAAAAAAAATCTTTAAAAAAAAATGTGTGTGACTCAAATGGTCAATTAATCCATGACAAAGTAGGCAAGATTACACAATGGAGAAAAGACAGTCCCTTCAACAAATGGTGCTGGGAAAGCCATATAGCTATATGCAAAAGAATAAAACTGGACCACTTTCTTGTACCAAATACAAAAATAAATGCAAAATGGATTAAAGATCTAATAGTGATACCTCAAACTATAAAACTTCTAGAAGAGAATATAGGCAGTAATTTCTTTAACACTAGCCATAGTGACATTTTCTAAATAGGACTCCTATGGCAAGGAAAACAAAAGCAAAAATAAGCTATTGGGACTACATTAAAACAAAAAGCTTCTGCACAGCGAAAGAAATCAACAACAAAATGACAAGGCAACCTACTGAATGGGAGAAAATATTTGCAAATGATATATCCAATAAGGATATATTTAATATCCAAAATACATAAAGAACATATACAACTCAACACCAAATAATAACAATAAAGTCATTATATGATTAAAATTTCAGAGAACCTGAATAGACATTTTTCCAAAGAAGACCTATTGACATCAAGCAAACACATGGAAAGATACTCAACATCACTCATCATCTGGGAAATGCAAATCAAAACCACACTGAGATACCAGCTCACACCCATTAGAATGGTTAGAATAAAAAAGACAGTAAATAAGTATTGACAAGGATGTAAAGAAAAAGGAACCCTTGTGTATGAGTGGTGGAATGTAAATTGATGTAGTCACTGTGGAAAACATGTGGATGTGTTGCAGCAAAATACAGGAGAAATCTCTGTACCTCCATCCCAGTTTTTTTTATTTTTTAAGATTTTTTTTGTTTTACTTATTTATTTGACAGAGAGAGAGAGAGAGCGCGAGAGAGCGAGCGAGCATGAGAGAGAGAGAGCATGAGCGAGGACAGGTCAGAGGGAGAAAAAGACTCCCTGCTGAGCAGGAAGCCTGAAGGGGGACTCAATCCCGGGGCTCCAGGATCATGACCTGAGCCCAAGGCAATTGCTTAACCAACTGAGCCACTCAGGTGTCCTCCATCTCAGTTTTGTTTTAAACCTAAAAAGTCTCTAAGAAACTAAGTTCTTAAAAAAAAAAAAAAAAAGAAAAAAATGCACTTCACCAAAGAGGATATACAAAAGACAAATAAGCACATGAATGTTAATAGGTAAATGCAGATTAAAATCAAAATGAATTTATTAGTACACATCTATCAGGATGACTGAAATAAAAAGAGCACCACCACCAAATGCCTTTGAGAAGAATGTGGAGAAGAAACCGGATCACTTATATATTGTTGGTGGGAATATAAAATGGTACAATCTCTATGGGAAACAGGTTAGCAGCTTCTTAAAAAATTAAACATGCAACTACCATACGACCCAGCAACTGCACCCCTGGGCATTTATCCCAGAGAGATAAAGACTTTTCTTCGAATAGAATATTGTACACAACCGTTTGCAGGCTTATTTGTAATAACTAAAAACTGGCCACACAAGATGCCCTTCTATACGTGAATGCTTAAACTGTGGTACACCTACGCCACATACTACTACTCAACAATACAAAGGAACGGACTACCGATACGCTCACCAGCATGGATGAATCTCCAGAGAGTATGCTGAGTGAAGAAAAGCCAATCCCAAAAGGTGACATACTGTATGACTCCATTTACAAAACCTTCTGGAAATGATAAAATTATAGAAGTGGAGAACAGATTAGTGATTGCCAGAAATTAATGAGGGGGTAGGCCAAAAGGGAAGTGTGGCTATAAAAGGGCAACATGAAGTAACTTGCCATGATGGAAATGTTTTTGATTTTGGCTCTATCAACTGACACTGTGCTACCGTTTGCAAGTTGCTGGCACTGCAAAACTGGATAAAGCCCACATGAGATTTCTGTATTATTCCACACAAATGTATATAAATCTACAAATTATTTCAAAATAAGAAGTTTAATTTTTTTAAGATTTTATTTATTTGTGTATGTGAGAGAGAGAGAGCGAGCACACAAGCAGGGGGAGTGGCAAGCAGCGGAGAAGCAGGCAGAGGGAGAAGCAGGCTCTCTGCTCAGCAGGGAGCCTGATGAGGGGCTCAATCCCCAGACCCTGGGATCAAGCCTTGCATCGGGCCCGTTGCTCAGCGGGGAGTCTGCGTCCTCCTCTCTCTCTCTCTGCCTGCCTCTCTGCCTACTTGTGACCTCTGTCTGTCAAATAAATAAAATCTTAAAAAAAAAGTGAACACAAAATTGCTTAGAATCAGAAATAAATGAACCTGATAGCCACACACACACACACACACACACACACACACACATCAAGAAACTTCTGAACACAGTGCTCTAATGATACATCTTTCCTAGGTTACAGCCTAAAGACCAAAACATGTAAAGAATCTTAACCCTCATTCATCAGTTTGTTGTTGGCATTAGTACTAATGTAATAAGCCCTAAACTATGGGTAGCTGAGGATAGAGGAAATGAGTAAATATTATGACATATGGGAAACCAGGGTTTTTATCCACAGAGAAGTGAGGCACAAATATAGAATGGGGAAAAGTAAAGGATGAAAACACACACACAGACACACACACACACACACTTCCTAAATGTGTCCACTGAAAGGGCGTAAATACAGTACCATCCCAGTAGAAATAAGCACACCAAAAGCCCAGATAATAGCTTCCATGCCAGGGTGCCTGGGTGGCTCAGTGGTTAAGCCTCTGCCTTCGGCTCAGGTCATGATCTCAGGGTCCTGGGATTGAGTCCCACATGGGGCTCTCTGCTCAGCAGGGAGCCTGCTTCCCCCTCTCTCTGCCCGCCTCTCTGCCTACTTGTGATCTCTCTGTCAAATAAACAAATAAAGTCTTTTTAAAAAAATAGTTTCCATGCCATTCACCACTAAAAGGAACATGATCCTTGGAAAAAAACAACAGATTTCTGGTCTGAGGCAGAGAAATTACTAGGTAAGCCCAGAACAATTTGTTCCAGAAAATAAGAAAGTACTCAAAAAATGATAGGGACATGTCAAAAGGACACAGAAGCCAGCCTGAAAGGACTCTGGCCAAATTTAAGATGGTTTGAGCATCAAAAAAGTTATGGTACTTAATTATAACATAATGAATAAAAAGAACCAAGCTATCTGTAGTAATACTTAAAAAAAGAAGGGATGTAGGTAAAAACGAAAAACCTCTTCTTTATAAAACAATGCCATCAAATGGTAAAAAGAACAGCAGAATGAGAAAATCACCCTTTTGAAACCACCAATGTAATAAGTGATCCACCCAAGACTCTTCAGTCAATACTAAAATCACTAGGTTGAATATTGTTAGAGAAGAGGATATTCATTCAGTGTCAAAGTAGTCATCACACAGTACTGTATTTTTAAAAAAGGAATAAAAAATGTTTTAAAAAAGAAAAGCAACGAAGGGGATATAGTATCTTTATAACGGACTTGTCAGTTATCACCTTAGCATTAGCAGTAGTGGAACAACTTGACATTCTATGTCTCCTCATGTGATACTATAAGGAGTATACAATACCACCTATGTAAATAACTCAACAAAAATGTTAACCTAAATCTAATCATGGTTAAGCAATTAAGCAAATTTAAAATATGAGACATTCTATAAACGTTAACTTGGACTTTTCAAAAATTTCAATGTCATCCCCCAAAAGTGTGATTATTCTAGAATGATTAAAGGAGACTAAAGCAAAATAATAATGAAATGTGATCTATGAAGCTCAATTGGACCCTGAATTTTTTAAAAGTCAGATATAAAAGTCATTTTTTAAAGATTATATTTATTTCAGAGAGCGAGCACAACAGGAGAACAGCAGAGGGATAGGGAGAAACAGGCTCCCTGTTGAGCAGGAAGTCTTATCTGGGGCTTGATCCTAGAACTCTGGGATCATGACCTGAGCCAAAGGCAGACACTTAACCGACTGAGCCAGGTACTCTGAAAAATCATTTTTTGACAATTAAGGAAAATGTATATCAGATGGCATTGTTAAGTTAGTGTTAATTATCTTAGATGTGATTAGTATTGCAATTATAGAGGAAAATGTCCTCATTCTCAAGAGGCATGCTGAAATACTTAGGTGAAATATCATGATATTTGCAATACTTTAGGAAGAGTGTGTATGCATGCATGTATGTGTGTAGATAGAAAAAGATAAAGCAATGAGTCTAAAAGAATTTCCCATAAAATACAAAATTATTACACTCTTTTGTGTTTCTTTTTCACTAACGTCTATTAGAATAAGATAAAAAAGAAGAAATATACGTCTGTATTATCCCAAAATGTCTAGCTTTAAATGGACAGATAAGCACTGGGCAAGTTAAAGGATTTGTCCTGAAGAGACTGTTCTAGGGCATTGTGCAGACACAGCTGGAGGGACTGATTTCACATTGTTGGCATTCCGGATATTGCATGTTTTTGGCAGTGTACTTACAGAATACTGAAGTATCAGAAAATTGAAGAACAAACCAACAATAACAACAAGAGAAACACAAAACAAAAATTCTGTGAACTTGAGAAAAGTAATTTGCAAAGACTACAATCAAGTTAACTTTATCCAGCATTCTAGCCACCAGGACTACTCTACCAAAGTAGTACTTTTGCCATTTTTCCATATAAAATCAGCATTCCAAATGATGGCCAAATATTACCACCACGGGATCCTGACAAGGCTTCTAAGACATTCAAGTTAAATATATTCCATTTCCCTTTAATACAATGTAACTTTTATAATATTCTGATCCTTTGAAACCTGTTGAGCCATATTTGCTACACATGAAAGCTATTAATTGGTATATCTGATTAACCAGAACTATCCATTGTTTAACAATGGTGGAAAATGGGACACAGAAGGGGCTTGGGAGTTGGAGCACACTGTAAGATTTCATGACAAAAAGTAGATAATCGTCACATAATAACTATTACAAAATGGGCCTTCCAACTATGAAGGTAACAAAAAAACTCAGCAATTTCTAAATGGAATATTCAAAATGTGTATTTTTACGATCTTTATTGGTTTTGAGTGTTTAGTTGAACAAATGGGTATGGTCACAAAGTGAATTTCAGATGAAACGAGGATTTTTGTGGAAGGGGTAAGTTGCTAGAGGTGGGAATGGATGGTCATTACACTACGAGACTAGTACTATTATTATCCCCATATTAAAAGTGAGGAAACTGAAAGAGGTTAACATCTCTCAAACCACATAACTAGTTAAGTGGGCAAAGCCGTGATGCAAACACAGTCCAACCCCAGAGCCTGCCCTCAGGATGCTTATACTATCTGGTATTTCCAATTTTTGTTTGTTTGGTTTTTTTGAGGAGGGCCTGATGCCACCCTTCACTGAATACCTGCAGTAAGTACTTTGTTTGTGTCATTTAACCCTCACAACAACCCTGTGAAATAGGACTTTTACTCCTGTTTTTCAGAGGGAACATTAAGGTTGAGAGAGGTTGAGTAATCTGTCCAAAGTTCCGCTGCCAGTAAATGGAGGAACCATGATTCAAACCACTGTCTGGCTCCATGGCCCTTGTCCTTTCTAGGATTACATTCTGCCTTCCTTGCTCTATGTATAAACCATTCCTTATTTTTCAAGAAAGCAAATCTTCTACTAGACAACTTTTGATTGTTAAACATGTATTCCTATTATTGTTTGGAATTAACAACATATAATTTCTCTAAAAATGTTCTTTCTTATAATTAATTAATTTCTACAGTATGAGAAAACAAACCTAAATAAAATGAACGTTTTGGAATGTAGGAAATTATCATGGAAACATTCTCAAAAGCTACCTAGTTGAAGTCCCTAAATTCAACAGGCTTGGAAACTAGCAATAATTAGTGGTATGCATCCAAATCTAACAGCAAAAACAACAACAACGACAACAAAAAACCTGGGGGTTTGCTCCAGTTAGGGATCAGCTGAGAATATGAGATGAATGAAGCTTCATATTATACCAATACATTGTTAGTTTTTATTCTATTTATTTTTTAAAGATTTTTATTTATTTATTTAAGAAAGAGCGTGCACACACAAGCAGGGGGAGCAGCAGAGGGAGAAGAAGAAAGCAGGCTCTCTGCTGAGCAAGGAGCTCAGTGCAGGGCTTGATTCCAGGTCCCTTGGATCACCCTGAGCCACCCAGGCACCCCCATTATTAATTTTTAAAAGCACAGTTTTACAATGTTGGTAACAACTCTGAAAATACTCCTATTGCATACAATTACCCTTCTTTGAAAATCAGAAACCAGGGGTGCCCAGGTCTATCAGTCAGTTAAGTGTCTGCCCTTGGCTCAGGTCATGATCTCAGAGTCCCAGAATTGAGCCCTGCACTGAGCCCCCTGCTCAATGGTGAGTCTGCTTCTCCTTCTGTCCCTCCTGACTCATGCGCTCTCTCTCAAATAAATAAAATCTTTTTTTAAATAAATACAAACTTTTAAAAATATAAAAATAAAAAATAAAATCAGAAACCAACCTCATTTTACTCATTTAATTCCTGCTTACTCCAGAAAGAATGTAAAACAGCTGAAAATCATCCTCACTCTACCTTGACTGGAACCAAGTGACCCAGGGCCCTGGTTTAGTTGGTTTGTGAGATTCTGGTGTACATTTACCATATGCAGCCCAAGTGACTATCTGTGACCATCGACAAGGATAACAATACCTACCCCACAGGGTTGTTGTGAGGTTTAAATGAGCTGACACATGCAGAAAGATGATGCCAACATATATAAAGATTACATGCAAAAAAATATGCCTACATATAACCAAAGTCATTGTGATTGTTTAAGTTGCTGTGTGTCTGTGATTGAAGCACCATGTGGGTGGAAAAAACCTATCACTTTTTCCCCTCTCTAAAAAGCTTTGAGGAATCTTACTCAGAACTTAATGTCGCACTTGTCCTCTTAACACTATATCCTCTTCCCTCAAGCACTAAACATGGTAAGAACCCTGATTCTTAGGGGAAAAACTCCCGTTAACTCCTTCATCTAGTCAAATGACCACTCTGTGGCTGGGGTTTTTTGTTTTGTTCTGTTTTGGGGTTTTTTTTTGTTTGTTTGTTTTTTTTAAGATTTTATTTATTTATTTGATAGACAGAGATCACAAGTAGGCAGAGAGGCAGAGAGAGAGAGAGAGAGGAGGAAGCAGGCTGTCCGCAGAGCAGAGAGCCCGATGCGGGGCTCGATCCCATGACCCTGGGATCTTGACCTAAGCCAAAGGCAGCGGCTTTAACCTGCTGAGCCACCCAGGCGCCCCAATGTTTTGGGTTTTTTTTTTTGCTAGTTTTCACTGTCAAACTTCTTAAATATATTTCCTGTAGCACTGTTATTAATATGATTGAGATGTGGCTTAAAAAAGCTGGCATTACCCTGGGAAAGTCAGACTTGACTCTGTGAGTTTCCCCTTACTTGTACAGAAGCAGGAACAGAACAAACACAATAACACAAAAACCACAATGCTAATATACTAACTAATGGAGAGAAGTGTATTTGCCCAAAGGTCCTGAGAGTTAAATTCTTTTTTTTTTAAAGATTTTATTTATTTATTTGTTAGAGCGCAGGAGTGAGCACAGGCAGACAGAGTGGCAGGCAGAGGGAGAAGCAGGCTCCCTGCCGAGCAAGGAGCCTGATGTGGCCCAACTGAGCCACCCAGGCGTCCCGAGAGTTAAATTCTTTAATCAGCTCCTTTTCTCTCTAAAGGAAATCTATAAATAGGAAATCAAATTATAGCCAAATACTTTAAAATATTTGTATTTAAATTTTAAATACAAACTTATACAAATATAAATTTTAAAATATTCTGTATTTCCATGCTGCTCATCCACCTTCTGCTGTGAGTCTTTCTTTAGATATGTTAATATCATCTATTAGGTTATATCAAGTCCCACTCTTTCAGCTTTCAATCTGAAAAAGACAGACATCTTTTAAGATGTCTTCTGCAGAAAACTGAACTCATCTATTATGTGATTTTATTAAGCCAACTTTGAGTTCTGCTGATGGCACTGACATCATACCACATACACTCCCCACCCACCCACCCCTGTCACCTTCTAATCACTTTTTCTTCCTTAATTCTTAACTTAGATTTCATTCCCCATCACAGCCTATGACCTCTTTATAGTTCTCATTCTTCTATATTCACTTTTGCAACTGTTAATAATTTTCCACCCATTTCTTAACAACCTTCCCCATCACTGGCTTTAATGGAGACAAAAAACAGTTGATGTGCATATTAATTTTAAATTGCTCTGTAGAACCTATGATGGTTAAGAGTCTAGGTGCTAGGAATCAGACAGACTTGGATCCAAATCCAGTCTCTATTTTTACTAGCTATGTGCCCATGGGAAAGTTACTTAACTTCCCCCAAGCCTTTTTCCTCAACTGTAGAATGGACATAATGACATAATTGTCTATTTAGTGCTTAGCATAATAAGCTTACTCTGATATGAAATAATCACTCAAAAAATATTGACTATAATTTCTGTGTCCTAATTCTCAGCTCCTGTCATCCTTTTTAAAAAAAAAAAAAAGATTTTATTTATAAAATTTGACAGAGAGAACAAGAGAGCACAAGCAGGGGGAGGAACAGAGGGAGAGAGAGGAGCAGGCTCCCCGCTGAGCAGGGAGCACAATGCTGGCTCCATGCGGAGCTCCATCCCAGGACCCTGAGATTAAGACCCGAGCCAAAGGCAGACACTTAACCAACTGAGCCACCCAGGTACTCCAGCTCCTGTTATTCTATCCCTCTCTTTCTACTTTGAAGAATTCAAATAGCTTTGACTAAATACTGTAGTTATATATATTCCTCAAGTTACTGTTAAAGGACTAAACCTTTTACCCTCTTCTTCAGTAATAAAGAAAATGACTATTTGTATATTTTGTTAATATCTAAGAAATAACCTGCTAAAAACTGATTCAATCTTCATACTTTCTCTCTTTCTTTTCTTAAAGATTTTATTTTTAAATTATTTCTACACCCAACTTGGGCTTCAAACTCACAACCCTAAGATTAAGAGCCACACACTCTACCAACTGAACTAGCCAGGTACCCCTAATCATAATCTTTCTTAAGACACTCATTTCCCTTGGCTTCTGCAATAAAACCTGCAAAAAAAACTTTCCACATTTTTCTTCTCTCACATTTCTTCGTAGACTCTACTGCAAGTTCACCCTCCTGTACCCAAAACTCTAAGTATCAGTGTTCTAAAGGGAAAGCCTAAGGATTTTCATTTCTCGCACTATAGTCTCTCCCTTAGTGGTCTTTTTGCTTCATCATGGCCACAACTGCAATCTAAAAATAAGTAAATGACTTCCATATTATCTCTAGTGCAGACCTCTCTTCTAAGTCCTAGATCTCTATATCCAATTGCCTACTGATATTACTGTGTGATGACAAGGCAGCTTAAACTCAACAGATCCACAACTGAACTCATGGTCTCCCTGGACATTATTCAAAACTAGATTCACAATCCATGTTCAGTCAAGCCCTAATTCATCTGTAGTATTTTGTGTTGTTGGTGAATGAATGGCATCACCATCCATCCGAGGTGCATGAGGCAGAAGTCTAGAAGTTATCCTTTATAACCTTCCTCTTCCTCCCTCTCCAAATCTAATTTATTCCAATTTCCATTTATGGATATTATTTTATTAATTTCTGTTTTTTACATTAATACCAAAATAATCTCCTTTGCTAGTTTCATTCCTCTACTGCCCATATTACTGCTATAATGTTAAGGTCTCTATCAACTGAAACTTTAGACTTTACATCTTTCTTGTTCATCCCTCCCTTACCTCTCAACAATCTAATGTATAATGCCCTCTAAATATTCTACCTATTCTAGCCACAAAATCTACTTTATAACATCTGCATGTGATTTATTCTTTCCCATCACTCTTCCTTAGCCAAGCCGTATCTCTTTTTTTTCTCTCTCTCTCTCTCTCTCAAAACTCCACGTGGAGTGGCACCTGCGTGGCTCAATGGGTTAAGTCTCTGCCTTCGGCTCAGGTCATGATCTCAGGGTCCTGGGATGGAGCCCCACATGGGGCTCGATGCTCAGCGGGGAGCCTGCTTCCCCTCTCTCTCTGCCTGCCTCTCTGCCTACTTGCGATATCTGTCAAATAAATAAATAAATAAATCTTTTAAAAAATCCTCTTGGAATCCTTCACTCTTTAATTCCATCCAATATAACTCCTTATGGGGTGGGGGGGAGGTTACACATTCAGGGCCATAGTTTATTTAACCCAGTCATCTCTCTTTGACAGCGACATCTACAGAACATTTAATTGTTTTCCTCCCATAGTCCTCAAAATCTGCCATTATCCAAATAAACTATTTCCTTTAATAATACAAGTACCACATCCATGTATACATGTTTTATCTTTTATAAACATGTATATGTTATCAACCTTTTCTATTTCATAAGGTTATGAATTTCACAACTTTAACACAAATCATATATAGCTGAAGTTTCTTCATTTGTTCTGAAATCCCTCTCCCAAGTATCAAAGTAGTCCTCTCATTTCAGCATCTTCTCATTTGGTGAACAAGTTGATAGTTTTCTCACTCATATCCTTTGTGATTTTAAAGGAATACAAAAATAAATAAAGCATAAATCATGTCCTTATACTCTGCTTAAAGGGCATGATCCAGCTGTATTAATATTTGTATCCCTAGTTTCCACAAGATGTCTCAGAAAGAGAAGGTGCTCAATACACATTCAACAGACTCAAAAGAATTTTGCTTAGGGCTGATGTTGTAATATTCATGGGTGCCAAAAAGAAAGCAGAACTTCTCAAATGTGTGAACTCTGCTTTTTTTTTTCCCCGAGATAAACAGTATTTGGACTAAAAAAGGGTAGAAAGAATTGATGCCCAGTATAGGTGAGAAGACTGTAACACAGCACCTTGCTGCTCTAAATGAAATGAAGCTCCTCGTGAATGTGATCACTGCATCACTGCCAGTGGAGGAAGCATGGAGACCTGGAAGGTTGCCAAAGACTGGAAACAAGCAAGTAAATGTAGATCTGATTTTTTCTAATATAGAATAAAAGAGAAAAGAATAGAATTGACAATAGTTGAGTATACTTAGTATCAGTTCTTTCCTAAAATCAGATTATTTATTTAAAAAGCAGCTTCTAATCACTTTGAAACAAAAATGGTAAACATTTGTGGAACCAACTTAAGTAACCAGACAAATCTAATTACCTTTCTTTTTTTTTAAAGGCTGTCTTTATAGACAGATCATATATCAAAAAGAAGCAATAAAAATAGTATCAGATTTCAACAAGGTAGAATTTCAACAAGGTATATGACCAGGCTCTCATTACACTATATGGTAAGATAAATATGACACGATAACAGTACAATTAAGTGCTAGCTAATTACCTGAACGACCATAACAATGAGTGTTTCTTAATGAAGTGCCATCAACTTGAAGGTCAGTTCTACCCACAGGGTTCAGAACTCCTATCTGTGGCCCTCTCCTATCCCACAATTTTATCAATAATTTGAATGAAGATGTAAAAGTCTACTATACTACTGCCTTTATCCAATATATGGCTGACATGAAACTAAGGGGCACAAATATGTATTAAGAAAGAGCTGGGATCTGAAAAAACAATGATAAGTCAGATAACTGGGCTAATTCTAATTAAGAAGAAATTTAATAGGGAAAAATATCTAAGGCATCAATCAGTGTCCAAGAAAAAATACATATAGAATTGTGAGACGGGCAAGTCCCATGACTTAACTGACACATATGTAAAACAAACAAAAAGGGGGCTTTATAGCTCTTGACAGCAATCTTAGTTCAATCTGACAGCAGCAAGCTCAATATGATGAGGATCTCAGAAAAGGTAATGTGATGCTAGATGCCACAGTAACGGGATCTCAAACGTGGGAGGCAGCAGTCCTGCTCAATTCTGGACTGATCTGACCACAACTGGCATGTTGTGTATCCTTCTAAGGGTCACAGTCTTTAGAGGATCATAACCATACTGGCACATGTTCAGAACAGAACCACCAGGATGCTCAGAAGCCTGGATACCATTCCACAAAAGGAGAAGCAGGAGAGAAAAGAGATTTTTATAAATAGGACAAAACAGTGCCTTGAGAGGAAAATGATGACTACTTTCAATCAGTCACTCAAAGAACATGAATTTCAAATCTATTTCAGGCCAGATGCTATGACAATGTCTGGGAATACTGAGAGAAGAGAGTCTATGTCCGTGGCATATTCATACGTATATCTGAAGAGCTGAAAAAGCCATGATCTGAAAAAGGACTAGACTGTTCTATAAGATTTCATAAGTTAGAAAGTAACTGATTTCAGCTCCGAATGAGAGTATTTTAGGAATCAAAGATGACTTAAGAAGCTACCTGAGAAGACAGCAAGGTTCCCATTCCCATCAGGAATGTTGTACTTAGTGGAGAGACTGCTGAAATAAGACAGGCACTGAACTGACCATCTTTAATGTTCCTCGTATTCCATACTAGGACTCTACACTTCCCTAGGAAATGGACTCTCACCAGATTCACTGTACTTGTGCACTTCAGCATCACAGCTTTCCTACAGTTGCTACTTCCAACTCTGTACCCTATCCTCCCCTGAAATGATGCTTTATAATGGGGAACGGTCTGAGAGCAATAGGAATAATGAACTACGGGAAGAAACTGAACCATCAGCACACAGAACACAAAAAAATCAATACTGTTCAATGTAAAGAAAACATAGGAATTCTCTATGCTTTAAGTCATAAATTCAATTTAAAATACCTCATATGTTCAATTAACGTAAACAAGGACTTGTCATGTACTGCATCTCTTGTTGGGAGCCATTTTTTCTTAACCAACAAGGAAAAAACAATTTTAACTTAAGATCACTTTGAGAATTTGTGTCCAGAATAAACACTCCAAAAACCTCCATTATAAGGTTACGTGAAACTAAGTTTATAATAGATTTCTTTTAGAAATTATTTACTGGGTATAGCAGGCCTAATATCATGAACTAATCAAATTGTGAAATTGTGATTAAATGGCTACTTAAGTTTAATCCATTTGAAAACACACACACACACACACAGAGGCAAGGTAAACACAGAGAAAAGGCCTAGCCCATTTAGTTCTGGCTTTTATAAATTGGTTTAATATCATTAAAGCTTACTTCCATTCATTTTATTTTGTAATTTTAAAACCGTCTCCTATATTGGCTCTGTATATAGCCAGTTACAGCCGGGTGTTGGAGGAGTTCATCCTTCCAAACTGTTAATATTAACTTCTTGGAAGCTGTCCCTTACACTTTAGTGCTTTGTCAATTTGGATACAATAAATGGGCCACAATTCGATTACCAAGGGCTCTTTCTTTTAAAGAGCAGCCTGGAAAAGACAAAAGTAAGGGGGGGGGAGCGGGGGGAGCATGTTTAACCACCAGCCCTGGAAAAAGGCTTCTCCTCTGGTTGTCAACTCTGACGGCGCTCTCCCATTTCTCAACACAATGCCTGGTCCTTTCCGATAAAAAAAGAAAAAGAAACAAAAACAGATTCCAGTTTTCCTGGGACAGGGAGATCCCCTTTTGTAGAAGTGGCTAAAGCGAGGCTCCCCGTGGGATTTCATCTCGTAGCCAAGGCAGCGCCAACCGAGGCATCCGACAGGAAGGCAGCGCCCGCCCGGAGCCCAGGGTGGCCCCAGCTGGCAACCGAGCAGCCCCGTCCGAGCCCGGAGCCGCCAGGGCCGCAGGGTCCCAGCCGCGACCCCGAACAGCCTCGCGAGCGCCCCGGGACGGTGGCGAAGGCGAGGAGACGCGGCTCGACTTACAGTGACACCATCCTAGGTGACAGCACCAGTGCAGCTTGAAGCACTTGCCGTGGCTGTGCGTGGCACAGATGGAAAGCCCGTCGCACGGCTGGAAGTCGGGTCTGCGGGCAGCGCAACTCCGCGCCAGGGCCTGAGCCTCGTCCACTTTCTCGCTCTTCCAGCCCCGCTCGGGTGCCGACGCCGACGCCGCACTCATTTCCGCTCCCTCCGCCGAGCCGAGGCCGGGAGCCCGGGAGAAGCGGCGTCTGGGCGGGCAGGAAGCCGAGCCGGCTGCAGACGTGGGAGGGCGCGGGCCGGGAGTCAAGCCAGCGCGCGTGGCGGCCGCGGCGGTGCTGCTGGTGGTGGTGGCGGCGGCGGCGGCGGCGGCGGGAGCGCGGAGGTCCCGGGCTCGCAGAGGAGCCGCCCCGGGCGCTGCGACCGGGGGGCTGGGCCTGCCGCTGCCTGCCTCCCTCCGCCGCGGCGCGCGCCGCGTCCCCACGCGCACACGCACGCGCACACGGGCGCGCGTGCCGACCGCCCCGGCTGGCGCCAAGCGTTGGTCAGCGAGCCCGGCCTCTTCACACACGCTGTCGGCGTCCCCTCTCGTCACAGCGAGTCCCTGACACACACTCACTCATTCCTCCGAGACCCACCCCGACCGACGCACGGCCATTAGTGAACATACAAGCGCCTCGGCGGCTTGGTATTCACAGACACGGCAGCTTACACGCACGCTTCCCACACACACTTCCCGCCGAGCTGGGTAGTCTCGAGAACTCCGCCGAGGGCTGTGCACGCCGAGGACACGCCCACCCGAACGGCTCCTGGGCTGGTCCTTGCGCCTCTGCCCCTCATACACATGCACACAGCCTCTCCCCACACGCGGCTCAAATTTCCCTCGTACACGCCTCCCAGAGTAGGCACCGAGGCCCCTCGGAGGCGCGCGCGCGTTCATGGCAGCGCGCACTCTTCCCCCAGGGCAAGCCTCCCGCTCCGGGCGCGGCCACTCCGCCACGTGGCAGGGGCCCAAGCCTCCTGGCCTGGGCCACCGCGCCCGTGGGAGCCATTGCCTGCTGGCCCTGAGGACGCCCTGGCGCCCCAGCCCCAGTCTCCATGGGGGTGCAGCCCCACCTTGCTGAGCAGGAAAATAGCGCGCGCGCGCGCGTGTGTGTGTGTGTGTGTGTGTGTGTGTGTCGGGGCGGGAGAGAGAGATGCATTTGTGTGCACAGGACTAGTGTGTGGAATGTGTTGCATGGGTGTGTAGTTTGGTGTGTATGTGGCATGTGGATGTGTGTGAATGTTACACTGGGTATGTGTGGTGTGTGTGTGTGTGTGTAGCTGGATGTGTTAAGTGTGTACGTGGTATATGTGGAATGTGTGCATGGTGCACAGTGTGTGATGAGGTGTGTGTATACAGGAGAACATAGTATGGATGGATATACCAATGCAGAGTGTAGGTGGAGTTTATGTATAGTAGAGTATATGTGGTCTGCGTAGTATGTGTAGTTGCGTATGCATGTACACAGTGTGCAGGTGGATGTGGTTACATGTGTTTTGTGTATATGAGCACGGGATGTGGTTACATATGTATTGCGTGTATGTGTGTGGGATGTGTGCCCTTGTGGCACCTGTGACCCGTATGTTGAGTGTGTGTGCACAGTGCATATATGGGTAGTATTGGGTGTGTGTGGTACATGTGAGTGTGGGCACACAAACAGGACTCCTGTCTGCCATGGACTCTTGTGTGTGGCTTTGTGTGTTAATGCCTGCCCTGGCCAGTGGGTGTGACTGGCCAGGATGGTGGCTGTAGCTCCTGCACACAATCAGCTTGCCTTCTTCCCTCCTGGGGATAAGCTGCTCCAAATAGATTTTCCGTGCCAGGCTCAGCTGCTGAGAGCCCACCCCAGGCTGGATTCAGTGAAGAGAAAACAAGCCATTTGCTCCCAGGGAGCATGGTTGGGAATTAGTGTTTCCCTGCAACAAGGCAAGACCTAGCCTTGAACACAGAAAAGGAAGGGAACTACTCTCGTTATTTGCCAACCGTTTTTCAGAGCAAAGGAAAATGCCTGTAATTGCCAAGGTTCAGGGAACAACAACAAAGCCTTTTGGTACAAATGCTGTGTGGGAACATGTTTATGCCCAGGTCCACTCTCTCCATTACTTTATTCCTTTCCTGCTTTGCACTGACAAAGAGACTCATCGTGGTTTTGAAATAACAAAATTCATCTTCAAGCAATGAAAAATCCTTGCTGCCATAAGCAATCTTTCATAATTTTCCCTTTTATTTAACCTTGGCTCGAGAAGGGAAATGTAATTTGCATATATCTGACTCTAGTGAAGTCTTCATTTATTAGGGGTTAGGGAGAGACTCAATTTGGTGGGAATGGAATTTTCAAGAAAGATCTGAATCAAAATCACAAAATATGCTTCCCCCAAAACCTAAGACTGAAACAGCTATAAATGTGAAACATCGTCTCTTCAGCTTCAGCCCCAGGGCGCCCCTCTCCTGAAAAAAATCCTAATGAAATACATCCCTGACTCATAAAATCTATCTGTTCTGGCTATTAATTTCATAGACTGACCCACCTCAGAATAACACGAGTTAAAGGAAAACTTAATCAAATAAATCCATAATCCATTATTGCTGTAGCAAGCCAATCCAGAACTTTTTAAACAAAGGGGGAGTTCCATCTATCTTATTTCTCTCCTTCCCCAACCCATAAGCATTCTAATACTACCCATATTATATAAGGCCTTGTAACAGAATCTTTACAGGATTCCGCTAATATTTAAACAGCATTCTTCCCCTGCCTTCTACTCTAGGCTGAAACACGTTAGAAGTTTCTACTATATGATACCCTACCATCTCAGCTAGTGAAAAATGAGCATGAGAAATAATGCAATATAGCACTTTAACCAGGAGGCAAGGTAAATACCCAAATACCCTATTTTATGTTAGCCCCATGATTTGAAACTGAGAAGCCTTTATATTTTCTATAACACAAAACTCATTCTATCCCCTTGCCCTAAAGGTGCCATTAACCTCTACTGTCTGCAGCGGAGCTGGAAGAAATAAATGTCCTGTGACTTCTCAAACATATATACATACACCCTTCAAGATGTGTTGTCAGGATACAAGTTTTTAAGGTATTATTATGGAAAATATACACAAAAGTAGAGATGCTAGTATAATCAACCTTCTTGAACCCATTGGCCAGTTTCAATAATGATTAACTCATTCTTGTTTCATTTTTAGCTCCACCCACTCATACCCCCACCTTGCCACTGGATTATTTTGAAGCAAATCCCAGACATCAAATAATTTCATCCATAAATATTTTTGCATTTATCTCTAAAGCCATAACCCACAACATCTTATTACATAATAAGATACATTTTGATCAAATACAGGTACTTGTCCCTTTGGTGCTAACCACCTCTCCACTTCTCCTTTTTGAAAGCTACCCTTCTGCCTGGAATTTTCCTCTTTCCTTCTCTTCCTGTCCTGCCTGCCTTTTCAGTGTATGAGCTACTTCCTCAAAGAAGCTTTCTCTGACCAACCTAAACTCTTACGTACATTCTCTCTTCGTATAACTTTAAACACACAATTAAAGAGGGAATTATTCAACTAAAATCTTTCCCCATTCTTCCCCTCCCCTGCCACAAACTGTAAGCTCCTTGAGGGCAGGAGGAACATGACCTCTATCTTGTTCACCATCTTGTTCCCAGTTCTAAGCATAGAGAATAAGTAATTGTTAAAGTCATGAAAACTATTCCACCTCAGACTCCCAAAGGCTGGAAAAAGTCCATCTACAGTAAATTGTTTGCAAATATGCGTGGATAATTTGTATAATTACTCTTCTTATAACCACACTCTTGGATATTCCCCCACTGACTCTGAACTTAGCTATGGGTATTAGCTATCTATTGCTATATAACAAGTCACTACTAAGTTAAAACAACTCCGTTGTTATGGGTCAGGACCCCAGGCATAACTTGGGTAGGTCCTCTGTGTCCAAGTTTCTCACAGGACCACAGTGAAGGTGTGGGGCGTGGCTGCATTGTCACCTAGAGGCTCAGCTGGGGTTGGGTGTGCTTCCAAGTTCACTCACTCACTGTTTGTTGGCAGGATTCATTTCCTCAAGGAACTGTTGGGCTGAGGGTCTCAGTTCCTCACTGGTTATTGGCTAGAGAACTCCCTCAGTTCCTTGTCACACGAACTTCTCAATAAGGCAGTTCACACATGACAGCTTGCTTTACTGGAGCAAGCACGCAGAAAGAATCAAAGAGAGTGTCATGGTCTTTTACAACCTAATCTTGGAAGTGATAGCCCATCACTTTTCCTGAATTCTATTCATTAGCAGCGAGTCCTGAAGTCCATCCCTCATACAGGGAAAGGAGAATACACAAAGACATGAATACCAGGAGGCAGGAATTCATGGGAGGCACATTATGTGACTTGCTTTAGCCAATGAGAGAATAATAAACTTGCCATTGCAAAGATTTCCAAAGAGCATGCTCAGTGGAGTTCCTTTCTTTCTGTGCTTGGAACCTTGAGAGCACCAGGTATATAAGACTGATGGAGGATGAAATGCCTTATGGAGGAAAAGGAAGGTGCCCCATTTGACAAGCAGCCAATCTCTAGCCAATCAATGATCTGCCAACCACAAGAACTATCAGTTCCAGACCATCCTAGACCCACTAGATGATCACAGAAGCATGAGAAAGTCCAGCAGAAATCCACTGAGCTAGTTTTGACCTGAACAGCCACCAGGACGCTCTACAGAATCAGGAGCTACATAAAGCAGTTGTAAAAACCTGCTGTTTTGGACAGTCTCTTACAAAGTAAAAGCTAACTGACACACCCACTGATCCTCTCTTGTTGTGGGTAAAGTAATTGAGGATTTAAGAGGCTAAGTGACTTGCTTATGTCACAGTGCAGCAAGCATAGTGGGAAAAGTTCTCTAGGACCTGGCACCGGAAAAATGCAGATGGCTTCAGTCTAAGCTCTGCTGTTTCCTGGCTGGGAGACCTTGGCAGATCCCTTATGCTTTCTGGGCTTCAGTTTCTTTATCAGCAAAGCAAAACAGTAGGTTTCCCAGAACATCTTTTTTCACACAAAGCTCTGACTTGTCCACTTGGGTATGGATGGAGCTAGGGTTAAGATCCTTTTGGTCTGGATGTCATTTGTGAATGATCAGATTCTGCCTTCCTGTTCTATTGCACATACTTGTCTAATGCTAATGTAAGATATATCTATGTACACCAATAATCCTGAGCACTGATCGATCAAGCCATTGCAAATCAGTTATGTTTTGGTTGCTTGATTGAACCAAGCAACTAATTGCATCATGGTTATAAATAACCTGCTAGTAATTGGTCAATTTGTCATATTAAAGCAATTAGAATGATGAAGTAGTTGGAGAAGCTTCCAAATGAGGAGCAACTAAATGAGGAGTCTTCTGTGGGGAGGGAGGACCCGACACCTCTGTGGCATTGTCACGGGCATAATTCAGACCCTCGTCATCGTCTTTAACATAAGGGAAAGAAGGGCAGCTTTAGAATCAGGCAGAATGGAATCAAAGCTCAGCTCCACTACCACCTAGCGGGGTGATCTTGGGCAAGTAACTTGGCCTCGTTTCTTAAATGAGAGTTAGAATTCCTACCTCATACACTTGCAGTGAACACTAAACATGATCACGTATGTCAAGAGCCTAGCAGTGTATCTGGCACATTGCAGATCCCTGAGAAGTATTAGCATTCCACTTCCAACACCCCAAATGCCTTCCCTGTCTACAGACTCTCTACGCTCCAATCCTTCCTTCACAATGCTAAGAAGAGAACGCTCTAAAATCTGTATCATACTTAGCCTTAAAAACTTTTAACACTTCTCACTGCCTACTGAAAATGAATTCACACTCCTTTGTAGGCCATGCAAAGCCCTCCCAATGTCTTTTCCAGCTACTCTTCCTCATGCCTCCATATCTGTACCCTACTGGATTATTTGTTTTGTTTCTAGACATGTAATATCCTCTTCTGGATGCCTTTGTGTCTTCTCTCATTCTTCCCTCATCCTCTCCTTTGTCTCAAAATGCCTAACTTCATTTATGCATGCAATTTCTGCTTTTCCTTCCAGTTCTAGCTCAAATGCTACTTGGAGCCTTTTCTTAGTTGCCATCCTTCTCCATATTCAAGGACATGCTGTGCCTTCCACTTGGTAACTCAAGTAGTGAAGCAGGTATTGTGTATTTCCAGTGCCTGACATTAGGTGGGTACTAGGAGGCTCTCAACAAATATTTTGGAATGGATACATTAAAAGATTTAGGACTAAAAATTCATAAATAATATGGAAAAGCAAAACATCTGTTTTTCAAAGCTTAAGCCCCCAGAACTAAGAGATTCCTTTGGAGCCTTGGAAATTAAAAAGAAACCTTACTTAAATAAACTTGCTTGTAATCTCATTGAATGTCTTACTTCTGTAAATGACCCAGGCTACAACAACTATAGGTTCAAAAGGGCATTTTAGACATTGCAAGAATGACAGGCCCGTAATAAAGAAATATTCATGGTCCCTCCCTAATGTTCTGATATGGCCCCATGAAGGGCAGCTTTCCTACAAAGTATCCCATTGTGCAATCACCAGAGGCAAGACAGAAAAACAGACCCAATGTTTTGGACCCTGAGCTGGTCCAAAATAGAATTTCTTGTATTTTTACAGTGGTGGAAGTAGTTATTATTGGTGGATTGCCTTCATATGATTTTCAAAATTCACCATTTTATTCCTCAGTTTTTCTTTGAAAGGGATGCACCAGTTTTGTGCCACTTTTTTTTTTAAAAAAGTCCATTAGAGAAATATTTTTATGTATAAAAAACTTTAGTGGAAAAATCAACCTCCAGAGCAGGTTTTAAACATAAAGAGTGAGGGCAAAAAGGCCAGTCATTACTGTGTCAAGCAATCAGCCTCCTGGGGGCCTCAGTAAACACCCTCAGTGTTCAAGGCCAATAACCACTGAACTTTTCTTGAGTGATGTGATGTGACACTAATAGAAGTAAGATCTGGGTCAATTTTGTGCTCCATACAACACAACCCGTTTTTTACATGCTGACAGTCCACACTTACTTCTGGAAGCAATGCACTTATCCTAATTCTGAAAGAAGACACTCCGACTTCTTTAAATGGTTAACACACACACATTCTACCATTTCCATTTAAAAAAATATTTTTCCTTGATGATTAACAATTAAAATAATTCAGCTTTAATTAGCTCATTTCAGGAAGCAGCTAAAGACTAAAATGACAGTGAAGAGCAATCTGGAATACAATGAATGACTCGTGGTTTATAAAGGAGGCAGCCGAGGTACCTCTCATAACCTGTGCAAATGCTGGGAAGTGGTCAGCCCTCCGTCCACAGCCAGAGCCCCAAGCACTTAGGCAGTGTCCAACATACAATGCTGGGCCCACTTATCCCCTCCACACTTAGCTACTGAGTGTCTTCTGTGTGCCAGGCTCTGGGTTGGATGCTGGAAATTACTTAGAGGGGAGCTAGAAACCAACAATAAGAGTATAGAAGGTAATGGCTTTGATTAAGGGCTTTAAACAAAGCAAACTACAAGAATAAGAAAGAAACAGATAAGTCTGCCATCAAAAAGTATTTCACAAAACCAGTGAGTTAGCACTGACAATGCAGACAAGCTGGAATGATGTATTATGGGAGAGGGACCAGCATGCATGCCAGCAAGAGAGGCAGAGGGTTATTCTGGAAGTCTGTCTTGCTTGAAAGTAACGTGGGCTGAAGGAGCGATCAGATGAGAGGAGGGGCTGGTAGGCAGCGGCCAAGTGATGATAAGCCCAACAAAGCTTAGATTTAGTCCTCTAAACCAGCAGGGTTTTTTTTTTATTTTTTTATTAACATATAACATTATTATCCCCAGGGGTACAGGTCTGTGAATTGCCAGGTTTACACACTTCACAGCATTCACCATAGCACATACCTTCCCCAATGTCCATAACCCAACCCTCTCCCTGCCCACCCCCCGGCAACCCTCAGTTTGTTTTGTGAGATAAACGAGTAGTGTTTGAACCCCTTGAAGCTAGAGGCACTTTGTTCATTGGAAACACTTACCAGAAAGCAGAAATGAAAGAGATTTGCGAAGTCCGGCTGCTCCTGTTGGGGAGGATACGCATTGGTGGGAATGCTGGAACTCCATCTGCTTGCAAATCCACAACACCCAAACCAAACCACTCCTTCAGGCAGGTCTAGTTGTGGTCAGCAGCATCTAATGTGGCTCCAAGGGATCACAACCTCCTGATCTTCACAGCCTGTATAGCTCCCTCCCTTGGGTACGCACTGGATTTAGCAACTCCAGAAGCAGGGATGGAGTCACTTCTAAGATTAGGTTGCAAAGACTGTGACTTCTGTTGCTTTCATCTCTCTCTCCCTCACTCTCTGCAATCTCACTCTAAGGGAGCCAACTGCCATATTGTGAGTGGTCCTTTGGAGAAGCCCACATAGGAAGAAACTGGCATCTCTGGACACCAGCCAGTAAGGACTCGAAGACTGCCAGCAATCACATGAGTAAGCTTGGAAGCAAATCCTCCCAGTTGAATCCTCAGATGAAACCACAGTTCTAGCCAACACCTTGACTGGAGCCTTGTAAGAGACCTCGAGCCAGCTAAGCTACACCCAGAAGGCTGAACCGCAGACATTGTGAGATAATATTTAAGCCTCTGCATTGTGGGGCCACTTGTTATACAGCAAGAGATAACTATTACAGGCACCATGGCGGAATTCTGAGCACAGAGTGACAGGATCAACTGTACATTTTACACTTGATCTTAGCCAAAAGGCCCAGAAGCAATCAAATGTGCATTTTAAATGCTAACTCGGGAATGAGCTAGCAGGAGACATTTACTGGGACAAGACCTGATAAGGCAGAGGCTGGCCCAGGAGGAAGATGAAGAAGGCCTGAGCAGTGGTAGAGAGAGGGGAGGGAAGGACGGGAAGAGGGGAAGTAGCATTACTGAAGAGGTAAAATTAATAAAACTTGAAGTTATTTGGTTGTGGGAGTAAAGGAGTTTCAGGGACAATGCCGGTCATCAGCTAGGGAGCAAAGAGGAAGGAACGTTTAGAGAGAAAGGGAAAAAGTTTAACTTGGAATGTGTGGAGATCAAAGTAGCTGAGAGTCATCTTTGTGGGGAACACTGTTACTTGGAGGCATGGTAGTAAGAAGTCTGAAATAGGGTGCTCTACATGAGAAAACGTCCTTACTCATCAGGGAGCTGTCCTCACAGATGCTGCGAACTCCAGTGCCTTTGTGGGATAAGAAAAGAAGACAAAGGAGAGAAGAGTCCTGGGTATGAAGTAATAGAGAGCGGTAGAGAGTGTGTTAAAATGAAAGGTCCCTGCCTTCCTTAAACTATCAAAGCCAAACATGTTTGAAATACTGCTGTCTGCGGGGCTGAGCTCCACTTCAAGAGAAGCTGGACTTAACAGCATTCCTGAGGAAGATGTCACAACAGAGTGAAAAGGGCATGAGCTTTGGAGTCAGGCAGCACTAAGTTCAAATGTCGAGATTTGAACCTCCACCACTTACTCACCAGGGTCCCTGGGCACGTTACTTATCCTCTCTCAGCTGGCATTTCCTCAGCTGCACACATGGTTAAGAACACCAATTTTAATGGAATTGTTGTGATTAAGCGAGGTAATGATTTTTAATGCAAAGGAAAGTTCCTGGCATAAAAATAAGTACTTCAGAAGTTGTAGCTAACATTATGATTGTGTTATAATAATGGCCATTACCTCTCCCTGAAGTCCACTTCAACATACAGTGGATTGCCCCCACCATTCTGTGTAGAGAGTGTAAGAGTCATCACAGAGTTCCCATGTGAGAGTTCCCAGTACTGTGTCTAGGAGGGTGAGTGAGTGTGTACGTGTGTGTGTGTTGGCAAGTACCATAAGTAATGGAAGGTTGAATTTCAGGAGGTACGTGGTACAAGAAGGAAACCCAGGAAACCGTGGTACATCCAGGCCTCCAGGAACTGGGATTTCAACCAAAGCAGCCCTTGGACAATGGCAGCAGGAGCTGACAGAGCTTCACACTGGTGTTCCGGAAATAGCACTCCGCTATTCCCCATGTGTTGATGCTCATGTCACCAGTATATTTATTCTTTCTACCTTTTCTTTTTTCCACCTGATAGCTTCTCTTCTCTCATAGTGTCTGACTAACTTTGACCCCAGATAGTCCTAACCTCACTATTCTTTTCCACTGTATATCTTTCTAATTCAGTTCCTCAGAGGATCTACCTTCTCCTTTTCCCTTGCAGTTTAAACTGAGAATGAGGACCTGTTTCAAAGACCGTCTTAGCAGTCATCTATAGCTGAAGAAAGAGAAGGGGGAAGTCACATGATGTAAAAACCACCTAAACTTTAATAGGACCCATGGGTGGACCATTTCCCATAGAAGGGACTGAGGCCATGGAGAAACCTGGATCAACATGCCCAGTATAGTATGAGCTTGTGTCCAGCACAGGCCAGGAGGCTGGATGGCAGGGCAGATTAAAAATAATAATAATAATAAGATACTGTTATTTTAGAAGTCAGTCTGAGAATATTATTCAGCCATAAAAATGAAGGAAATCCTGTCATTTGTGACAACATGGATGGACCTTGAGGGTATTATGCTGAAACATACCAGTGAAATAAACCAGACTAAAAAAGACAAATACTGTATGATCTCACTTATACCTGGAATCTAAAACAAATACACACCCCTGAACTCATAGATGCAGAGAACATATTGATGGTTGCCAGGGGTGTGAAGTGGGGTGGGGGAAGAAATGGGTGAAGGTGGTCAAAGGATACAAATTTCCAGGTATCAGATAAGTAGGTCCTGGGGCTGTAAGGTACGCCATGGTGACTGCAGGTAATAATACTGTTTTGTATATTTGAAAGTTGGTAAGGTAGTAAATCTTAAAAATTCACATCATAAAATAATTGGTAACGATGTGTGTCAATGGGTGTAAACTAGATTTACTGTGATCATTTCACAGTATATATAAATATCGAATTATTAGGTTATACATCTGGAACTAATATAATGTTATATGTCCATTATATCTCAAAAACAGTATTAGGGGCACCTGGGTGACTCAGTCAGGTAAGAATCTGCCTTTGGCTCTGGTTGTGATCCCAGGGACCGGGATTGAGTCCCATATCAAGTTCCCTTTCCTTCCGCCACTCCTCTTTGTGTGGTCTCCTGTGTGTTCCTGTTCTCTCTCTCTCTCTCTCTCTCTCTCTCTGTGTCAAATAAATAAAATAAAATAAAATAAAGTTTGTATGAAATTAGTTGCCTGAAGATGTCACGCAGCATTACAACACTGGAAGTTTCTTCCAGGAGTCCCGCTTTTTCCCCTCTGTTTATTAACATGGCCCAGGCATCCATACCCCAATGTAGAGCTCTCTAGTAAAAAAGTAAGTGAGTCCTTCTTCTTCTTGGGATTTTTCTGCCCTCTGATTGTCTGCAAAGATGAGGAAGTCAAAGAAACAGGGAACTATATGGCCACGTTTGCACAATGGTTGGCTGATTTATTCACCCAAATGCATGGTAGGAGGAAAGCAGAAGAGAAGAAACGAGAAGCCTGCTTAATAAAATCTTAAAAAAAAAATTAAGATCTTATGTGAGCAAAAAGGGAGAAAAATACATGTACTAGTCACTGTTTTTAATTCTAGAAAATATAAGACTGGTTCAAAGAAGGAAAACTATTTTTTTTTATTTTTATTTATTTATTTAATCGACAGAGAAAGAGACATCAAGAGAAGGAACACAAGCAGGGGGAGAGGGTGAGGGAGAAGCAGACTCTGCACTGAGCAGGGAACCTGATGCGGGGTTCGATCTCAGGAACCTGGGATCATGACCTGAGCTGAAGGCAGACACTTAACAACTGAGCCACCCAGCTGCCCCAGAGTAAAACTAATATAGCACATCACATTAACCGAAAAATGGAAATAGATATACATGTTTTATCCAAAGAGATTTTAATAAGTTGTTGGCTATAATTCTCTTCTTTTCCTGATGAGAACTTTGAAAATCAGGTGTTAATAATTTAGAGATTGCTTTTTTTCATACGAAATTTAGTTCAGTAATTCATCAGAAAGGTAGATTCCTGGTCATCATTATTTCAAACCATTTCTCTTATATGAGAATATGGCCTTTACTCAAGGATGTGAAGGAAGGGGGACTGGTAAGAAGAAAAAATATCAGCACCTCGGGGCAGGGACGCTTATTATTTACAGACTGTGGCACTAAGGAATCTAAGATCCAAGGAGAGACCAATTCAAGAGGCTCACATGTGCAAAATAACAGCAATGTCCAAGAAAAGGGAGGAGGAACAAATGCTTCTGATGACTTAATGATACACTTTTTTATTTAAACATATAATGTAACCCCACCACCCTCTCCCAATCCCTCTCCCCCCCCACCCCCCTCAGTTTGTTTTATGACATTAAGAGTCTCTTTTGGTTTGTCTCCCTCCCGATCCCATCTTGTTTCATTTTTTCTTTTCCTACCACCTTAACCCCCACCCCCGTTGCATCTCCACTTCCTCATATCAGGGAGATCATGTGATAGACTTTTAAAAAAAATCTTAATTTTATTAAGTTAGGCATCTACATTTGGCTCAGGTCATGATCCCAAAATGTGGGACCAGTCCCCGCATTGGGCTCCCTGCTCAGTGGGGAGCCTGCTTCTCCCTCTCCCTCTGCCTCTCCCCCTGCTTGTGCTCTCTCTGGCTCTCTCTCAAATAAATAAATAAAATCTTTAAAAAAAATTTTTCTTGCTTATTTTGCTTTGAGCTTCCGCCAAACTATTTTTTTAAAGATTTATTTATTTATGGGCACCTGGGTGGCTCAGTGGGTTGAGCCTCTACCTTTTGCTCAGGTTATGCTCTCAGGGTCCTGGGATCGAGACCCGCATCGGGCTCTCTGCTCAGTGGGGAGCCTGCTTCTCCTTCTCTCTCTCTCTCTCTCTCTCTGTCTGCCTGCCTACTCATGATCTCTCTCTGTCAAATAAAATCTTTTAAAAATTTTTATTTATTTATTTTAGAGAGTCGGGGGAGAGAGAGAGAGACAGTGCACATGTTGGGTTGCGGGAGAGTGGGGTGTTAAGGCAGAGGTAGAGAGAGTCCCAAGCAGACTCCGTGCTGAGCTGGGAGCCTGGGGAGGGACTCCATTCCACAACTCTGAGGCCCACTGAGCCAAAACCAAGAGTCAGAGGCTCACCTGACTGCCACCAGGTGCCGGCCTCCAAACTATTTTTATCTTCAGCTATTCCAAATAGGAAACTAAGGCTACATTAACGATGTTGGATTTCCAGTCTAAATATGATGGAGTATGTATGGAAAACAAAGAAGAAACATACTGGTATTCTCAAATCAGGATCTCTTGTTCTCAAAACATCATCAATAACTAAGAAGAAAATATTCTGTATAAATATTAGAAAAGAAGAAGCAAGAGTATTTGTTTCACAAATGGCATGATTGCAGACCTAGAAATCGAAGGAGATAAAAAATTACCAAACATATTGAGTTCAGCTGCAGAACTGACACTAAAAAATGTGTATGTATGTATATACTGTATTTATTATATACATATACATGTCAGTTTATATACTGATACATTAACAAGGAAATACAGTAAAAATGGATTTCTATTGTTGCTCTTACAACAAAAGCAGATTAAATGCACAGGGGTAGGCTTAACTTGTTTGTTTAGAGAAATTATAGAGAGCGTTAATAAATTGAGTGTTATGCCTGCACTTGATTAGGAAAATAAATACAATAGTACGTCCAAGGTTAGGATAAATCTTTATGAAAGCCTCACAGATTAAGGTGCCTAAAGATGCAGAGTATGATTCCTCTGGTATAATAACAAGAAAAATGCCAAACAATGCTTATCTTAAAAAGCATAATGGTGGCAGACTTACCCTACTTAATATTTTGCTTTAGTAAATTTTGAAACATAGTACAAAGCGAGAATTATAAAGGCAATGGAGCACTATGTTAAAAGCATAATTAAGTTGTTACATCAGAAAAAATAGAGATGTAACAGGTTAATTCAAAGAGTTTGAGTAGGACACATCAGAAATAATGCAGTGAGGAAAGGCATCACTAATAAATGCTATTAAGACAATCAGATATTGGCATAAAGAAGTATTCACTTACGCAGTAGTTAAGAACCAAATTAGAATCAGTTCAACTATAGCAAGTTCTTAAAATTCCTAAGACTCCTTTTCACTCTTTGTACAATGGGACTGGTAATGCCTGTCTTGAAGGTAGTTTTGAGGAGCAACTTAGTAACACAATAAAGCACTTAGCACAGTGCCAGGAGCCGAGTGAATAATATTATCATGAATCAGAGCATTACATATAAATGAGAACAAACTGGTTAAATGATCTAGAAATATAAACGAGAAACACTTATCCTGGTGGTGGAGAAGAAACAAATTTCTGATCATAGAAGCATGAAGAACATTATCAGAGACAGGATGGACATACAAAAACTTAAAGAAAAAAACCAGCTCTTTTGAACGAGATGTATTCTTGAGAATAAACAGGTATTATTGAGCTCCTAAGGGAGGTAGCTTTGGGAAGTGTTGCC
>ML107652.1:37445-56636 GCA_003697995.1 Taxidea taxus jeffersonii | reverse complement strand
TGTTATATCTCCTACTTGTGGGTTGCCACTTGGGATGTTTAGTTTCTGATTTCATCTCAGCCCCTCCTACCCTTCTCCATGTGGCTTTTTCTTTCTGTCTTTAGCTATGGAAGAGCTGTTTGCTAGTCTTCAGGTCATTCTCAGTGAGTTGTAGTATATGTAGTTGCAGCCTTGATGTGTTCATGGGGAGAGGTGAGCTCGGGACACCCCTACTCAGCCGTCTTCTCTCTTCTCTTGCTAATTCTTTAATTCTTATAGTTTGTTTTCTTGATTGAAAGTTTCAGGCGTTTTTGTTCCTGAACTGCCTATGTCTTTGGGACACCTCAGGACTCCACAAAGTACATTTTTCTTCTTTACACTCAGGTGAATTTTTTTATAAGCCAACTGGCTATAGATCAGGCCATCTCTTATATGCCTGTGAAATTTGGTTAAAATTTATATAGCCATTTTCTCACTTTGGGATAAGAGAGTAACTTTAATTTTTATTAATACAGTTTTTAAAAGTAAGGACATCAAAAGATTGTGATTTTTAAGTCCTCTTTTTGAAAACAGTAATATTGAAAAGTCTTATTACAATAAGTTATCTTTTGCCTACATTTTTTAAACTATAAAACTGGTGGGAATTATGAGGTCCAGAAGAATGTATTGAAACTATTTGTCTGTGATACCTAGTAAATCTAATGTGTTTTGAAGTAAGGTACAAGTAATATTTAGATGTAATTCCTACAGTAAAAGTTAGAGTATGTTGACCATTGTTGAACAAGAAATCTATATTACTTGTATATGTGTGTAATTTCTATGTATTTGCATATGTAATCAAACATGTTTTATTGTTATATACATGAATAAATATATACCTATACATATGTATGTATTTTTTTCCCAAACAAAAATTTCAGGGAAGAGACTTCTCTTTACTATGTGACATATCCTCTGATACTTTTTCTTTTTAATGGTGGTCACAAAAACTAAATTGATTAACTGATTTATAATTGGACAAAAATAATTACTTAGAAGATTACACTGAAAAAAGATATTTCTGAAATAATTTTTGACAGATTGACCTGATTTGATCATAACCTTTGTGATATTATATAGTTTGGGCCTGGAGTCATGATGAATTATTCTGTGACAAAATTAACATATTCTCTTTGTCCATAGAAAACAGTAGAAAAATTGATTGTGAAATGTTTGAAAATGTCTCATTAAGGTTGCTAATGTGGAGACAGGTTGAATCCATGATACTCTGGGCTAGTTTTGAAGCTTTAGCTATTCCTGTTATGATGTTAAAACTGGTTTGACTGAGCTAGAATTATGGGGGACTTCTAAGCCATAGTCACCTTTTCAGGAGGCAGAAGAATCATCAGTAAGCCAATTTTGTAAACTGAGGAATCAATGTCACCGTTAAGATTTTCATATTAGAGATTTTAAAGAATTATCTCTTAGTATCACACCCTCCCTGCCAAAGGAAATTCCTTCCTAGATTATAACTTCATTATGATTGCCAGATTTGCAAAGTTTAATAATCTTGGCTTTGTTTGCATTGGAGCATTTTTTTTTTAAGATTTTATTTATTTATTTGATAGAGATCACAAGTAGGCAGAGAGGCAGAGAGAGAGAGGAGGAAGCAGGCTGTCCGCAGAGCGGAGAGCCCGATGCGGGGCTCGATCCCACTACCCTGGGATCATGACCCGAGCCGAAGGCAGCGGCTTTAACCCACTGAGCCACCCAGGCGACCCTGTATTGGAGCATTTTTAAAATTTCAGAATTACAGTTTTGAATTGTAGGTCACATAATTATCTTGTATGTTTTTAAAATATCGCTGTCATTTTCCTGATGTGTAGGGAAGTAAGGTAATAAAAAAGAACAGAGGCTTTGGAGCCTTGTGTTCAGATTTCACCATCACCACCCCCAAGGTGTTATCAACCCGGGCCCGTGACTTAAATTCTGATATATTGTTTTTTCACCTGTAAACCAGTGATATCTACTTCACAGTGTAGTTGTGAGGGTTATATTTGATAATATTTAATATGGTGTTTGGTATAAAAAAGATAAAGTTTGTGGGTTTTTTACTGCTCTTTAGTAGAAATATGCTTTATTTTCCTTTTTTTTAAGATTTTATTTATTTATTTGACAGAGAGAGATCACAGGTAGGCAGAGAGGCAGGCAGAGAGAGAGAGGGAAGCAGGCTCCCCATTGAGTAGAGAGCCTGATATGGGGCTCGATCCCACGACCGACCTTGGGATCATGACCTGAGCTGAAGGCAGAGGCTTAACCCACTGACCCACCCAGCCATCCCAGAAATATGCTTTATTTTCATACTAAATAGGTGGAATGTGTGATGAGAATTCTTTTAACAAATTATTCTCAAACGGATTTCAGATTCTGATTATGTTACTTAGTTTGGAAATTTTATGCAAGTAGATATGGTACACACTTAATTTTCTTGACTTCTTTGGCTGGTGTTCTCATTGGATTGAATAATGGATTCAGGCCTAGAAAGAATTGGATAATATTACCCTATGATACCTATGATATTTAATGAGATCTCTTCTATATAAATATACACCCAATTACATATGCCAGAGAAATCAGACTGAATAAAAGATGCCTTTCTTGGGGCGCATGGGTGGCTCAGTGGGTTAGAGCCTCTGCCTTCATCTCAGGTTGTGGTCCCAGGATCCTGAGATGGAGCCCTGCATCGGGCTCTCTGCTCCGTGGGGAGCCTGCTTCCTCCTCTCTCTCTGCCTGCCTCTCTGCCTACTTGTCATCTCTCTCTGTCAAATAAATAAATAAAATCTTAAAAAAAAAAAGATGCCCTTCTTACAAATTAATTTAAATTATACATAATTTATTCAGTCCTCCGTGAAGGGACATTTCATATCCAAAATGCTGTAGGTACATGAAATATTTTTATGGATACCCTTTGAGCAGGGTTATTTGGAGATAGTCGCAAATGCTAGAGGCAAACTGTACACATGACAGGTAAATAAATACACTTTGCTAAGTATGGAAAGATGAAGTGATAGTAGGGCAAAAATCTCATGGATTTCATGTGATTATTCAGTGTTTCTTAACCAAGTCACCTGTACTAGCTGGAGTTGGAGACATAGCCTATAGCCATAAAGTTATATAAACTTAACCTTTTAACTTTTTTTTTTTAACTTCACCTCATTTTCTTACTCCCTGCCTCAGCTCCGTTGAGGTATAATTGACAAGTTAAAAAATATGTATATTTAAGATGTATAGCATGGTATTTGATATTCAGCTTTAACTTTAAGTGGATGATCTTAACCTTATTAGTTACTTGGCTGCAATTACATGAGTCACTGAGGCACATTGAACTCCTATAATTTTCATGAACTTTTATGAACCATCAGATTCTTATTTTATTAAAATATACACTATTAATAGTTTTGAGTGTAAACAGTACCAAATTAACTGTAATAGGATAAGATATTAATAGTGAATTAGTCTTTTGTGTTTTTATTTTTTTAATTTATTTTATTTTTTGTCTTTTGTGTTTTTAAACTAACATCCACTGAGAGGAAAAGGTTTTGGTATAAAGGCCATGTTATGGTTATAAAAATTATCTTCCTCTGATTCTTTCTGAATTGGTATCTTTATGAGGTGGTACTTACCTATAAAGAACATTTTAAATTTGAAAATGTACCTTACTTATACTTTCCAAAGTTTTCGTCTTGTCCATACAGATTGAATAAATCTGTAAATTCAGAAAGAATTTATTAGTACAGCCTAGTGGTTAAATAACTTTGACAAATGCTACAGAAAAAAAAGACACTAAGAAAAAGGCTTTTTCTTCATCCAAGTTTATCAATCTGATCTTCGTGTTTCAAGTCACTAATTTACTTTCATATTAAGGTTTACCAGATATACTGTTAGAAGACTAATATAAGAAGAAGGGATGAATGCTCTACCCTTTAGATATCAATAAATTAATTATATACATTAAAAAATAGAATAATGCTAACTATTAATGATCCCAATATTCTGCTGGATATTTCTATTCTAACTTCAGAATATAGTTTGTATTAGTTTAGTTCTGGTGAATAATCTTTTATTACCTATTTACATAGTATTAAATTTCTTAAAAATTTAATAATGATTTTTATGTTTGTTATAATAATGCATAATTAAGTTTAAGAAGCCAATACATAGGAGTTTTTTTAGTGTACTTTTGCTTAAATTAGAGAAAAACTAAGCTAAACTCTGACTATATTATGTGTTAGATACAATCATTATAAACTGATTAATTATTATTTTTTTTTTTAAGATTTTTTATTTATTTATTTGTCAGAGAGAGAGAGAGAGAGCAAGCGAGCACAGGCAGACAGAGCGGTAGGCAGAGGCAGAGGCAGGCTCCCTGCGGAGCAAGGAGCCCGATGTGGGACTCGATCCCAGGACGCTGGGATCATGACCTGAGCCGAAGGCAGCCGCTTAACCAACTGAGCCACCCAGGCGTCCCAATAAACTGATAAATTATTATAGTTATATCATCTCCACCTAAAGGTGTATCCTTGCTTAGTATGATATTTGAAGATATTCATAAAATCCATTTCATTTAACTATAACTGTAAAAATTTTAGTAGATGCTTGTCAAAGTGCTTTATTTCAGAATCAAGAAAAGCTAATTGAAATTTAGGAGGATTTAATTGGAAAATTATTTCAAGTGACTTGATACTAATAATTTAATAGAGTTAGTACTCCTGTCTTCTGATAGTTTTCACAAATTGCAAGGAATCAAACTCTGTTACAGAACTCTTAATTAGTATCTTCACTTTTTTTTTTAAATTTTAAGTAGGCTCCACACCCACATTGGGCTGGGCTTGAACTCATGACCCTAAGATCAAGTCCTGTGCTCTGCTGACGGAGCCAGCCAGGCTTCACAGTATCTTCACTTTTAAAAAGATGTAGTCCAGGGCACCTGGGTGGCTCAGTGGGTTGGCTTGGGTCATGATCTCAGGGTCCTGGGATCGAGTTCCGCATGGGGCTCTCTGCTCAGCAGGGAGCCTGCTTCCCCCACCCCCTCTCTGTCTACTTGTGATCTCTCTCTGTCAAATAAAAAAATAAAATCTTTTAAAAAAAAAAAAAAAAGAGGCACGCCTGGGTGGCTCAGTGGGTTAAAGCCTCTGCCTTCGGCTCGGGTCATGATCCCAGGGTCCTGGGATCGAGCCCCACATCGGGCTCTCTGCTCTGTGGAGAGCCTGCTTCCTCCTCTCTCTCTGCCTGCCTCTCCGCCTACTTGTGATCTCTGTCTGTCAAATAAATAAATAAAATCTTAAAAAAAAAAAAAAAAAGATGTAGTCCATATCCTAACTCTGGGATATTCTAGTCTATGTATTCCAACAGTACAAACTTTATTATCTTGGATTCTATTAATGTAGAATTATGAATAACTAAGATGTAGGCAGAAGTAAAGTTCTTTTGTGCACTGTTGGGGGAAAGAGGGGTTTGTTAAATAGATTAATTGATCTAAAATTAATCTCTGGCCAGGTCAACCCAGGAGACATATATTGTCATCCTCCTTCTTCCCATCATCAAATGTCTTTGATAGAAAGAGGCAATAATAACGTTATGGAAAATCTCTGCATCAGTCAGGATTGGCATGGCTGTCATTTCCCCAGGGAAAGTTGGGAGACTGTTCCTCAGCTATTTATCTCATACTTCTTGACCTGATTACCAACCTTCAGTGAATTTGCACCAGTAAACAATTTTACTTTAAAGTGAATAGAGCTTAATCAAAAAACAGTTATTTAAATGATTATAAGGCAGCATTTTGTAGACGAGAATTTAGTCACTTGAGGTTTATAATTACCCCTGTGAGGACAAACTAGAAACTGCTCTTAGAACTTTAATTCACTTAAATGAAAATGTATAGTATGGTGTTTTCTGCATTGTAAGCACTCAAATGTTTTGGGAATCATTGGCATTTGAAATGATCATAATATCTTTGTAGATTTAAATTTAATCATTGTGTCTATTTTTGCCAATGAGGCATTTTCTCTGTGCATAAGATATGCATGAATACAGTTAGCAGAAATACAACTGTTAGCTTTAAATAAAATTCTATCTAAAATCATAATATATCAGGAAATTGTTTTTGTACAGGTAAATGGTTGCAGTTTTGTGGTGAGAACAGAAAAGCCTACAAATTTATTAAGGGTACAGTATTTAAAACTCTAAACAATACTAATGTTTTATACTATTTAAAACCACCTGGCTTACTAACAAAGCTTTTTCCTGCATGTACTTCTTTCTGTGTGTGATTTCTAAATGCTTTTAATGTTTAACAAAACAAAATTAGCCACCTTTTGTTATAAAAGCTCAATTGTAACAGATTTTACAATATATTGTTTTTGCTTTTAAGGTTTATATCACAGTAATAACAAAGTAGGTTGTCATTCCAGTAAACTCTGAGGTGATAAGTGATATTTTAAAGTGTATTTTGCTATGGAATTCAGTGTTTAAATCCCTCTTCCTGAGGAATGTTGTTAGTATGAACTATTAAAAATTTTGGATTGATTTAGGAAGAAGAATTTGGTGCTGATGATTCTTATTCTGAACATGGAGCACAGTACAATCAGACCCACCTAGAGATGATCGAAAATGAATTGGCTGGCAAACAGCATGAGATTGAAGAGCTGAACAGAGAACTAGAAGAATTGAGAGCCACCTATGGGAGTGATGGACTGCAGCAGGTATGTGTACTTTTGTTTTTGTTTTGTTACTGAGACAGAATTAAGAAATTTGAATGATCATGTATGTATATTCTTTAAAGATGAGGTTTTTAAATAGTAAGTCATCTCATCATACATGTCCTTATACATACTACAAACAACCTTGCTTAATCTTTAACTTCATGAGATAACTAAGCTGAAATCACTTTGGTAGGATAGGTATTTTTGTAATCAGCCTGAGAGAAAATGATGGTGCAAACCACATCAGAATATGATGACTTACACTCATTAAAAATGTCAGCGAGTCCTTGTAAAAGTAATCGTTTGTGGTTAAAGTGACATCTGTTGTTTGTGGCAGTCAGTTATGAAAACAGTGGGAAAGGCCATTCATGAGGATGACAGAATACATTTCAGTTTCATCCTCTCCAGAAACAAGTGAGAATTGAACATGTCTATGGTGATGTTGCCTAGGAACAGATTGGGACATTCCTAAATATAAAGGCACTTGTCCTTATCGAAGCAGATAAATGGATAAGTTAGACCTACTAATTTTCTTAAAAGTTGATTTGGAATTAAAGCCTATTTCTGCAAGCTGATCTTTCAGATATGGACAAGAATAGATAAGGTTATTTAAAAATTATCATAATTCTGTCAGTGCATTTTGAATATTATGTTTTTGAAGAATAGTTACCTATAGTAGTAACCAATTTGTTTAAAAAATAAGTCTGACACTTTTTATTTTCACTGATGTCTTTTAGTTACAAGAATTTGAAGCTGCCATTAAGCAAAGAGATGACATCATAACCCAGCTCACTGCTAATTTACAACAAGCAAGGAGAGAAAAGGATGAGACAATGAGAGAATTCTTAGAGTTGACAGAACAAAGTCAAAAATTACAGATTCAGTTCCAGCATGTAAGTATTACTAATAGAACAAAATTTATTAGATTTTTAGTAATGAATTATTTTTTTAAGTTGTTTTTTTTTTTTTTAAAGATTTTATTTATTTATGTGACAGACAGAAATCACAAGTAGGCAGAGAGGCAGGCAGAGAGAGAGGAAGGGAAGCAGGCTCCCTGCTGAGCAGAGAGCCCGATGCGGGGCTCGATCCCAGGACCCTGAGATCATGACCTGAGCCAAAGGCAGAGGCTTAACCCATTGAGCCACCCAGGAGCCCCTAGTAATGAATTATTTTAAAGTGCTCTAATTTTCAGAACAAATTTTAGTTTAAATTGCATTTGCTTATTATGTATCATGTTGGAAATATGTGAATACCTGTTGTTACGTTAACCCAAAGTTTAACTCCTAGTTCTTGCTTGGTTTCTTGCTGTTATTTTCTCTGTATTTCTTCCTTGTCTATATACTGAAAACCTACAAAATCTTTTAAGTTTGATTGGGTGGATTTTTGCAGAAATCAACATGTCACATCTGCCTTTTGCCAACCTTGCTATGATTTTATTTTAGTTTCCAAAATGGTAACTAGACAGTGTTCCATTTGCCTTTAATCAGAGCTGTGAGAATCTAATAGTATTAATCAAGTTTCTGATGGCAAGAACAGAAAAGAATTTAAGATAGCTTAAGCAAAAAGAGAGGAATTTAATATAAGAATACAGGCTTATCTAAACAGAATGCAAGGTGAAGATACAACCAGACTTCTGACAGGGATTAGAATCGCAAACTGGAAAATCATCTGGAATCCAAGAAGTACTGTTATTTAGTCCCCATTTCTTTTTGCATGTTTGCCATAGTCTTAGCTATCTCACTAGACTACCTTCTCTGCTTTATGGTGGGAAAGATAATCTTATTGGTTTGGATTGGATCTTATTGATCAGCCCATGATCATCTGATAAGCCATGGCAGTATGTTTACTGGAGTTTCAAGCCTATGAATCTAGCAGATTTCCCAGAGAGCAATTGTGGCCCAAGTAATACCCTAAAAGTCATCTCTTCCTTAGTGCAATCTCTTCAGAATTTAACTCGGAGGTTTCTTTCTATTTTCAAGTTACAGGCTAGTGAAACTCTAAGAAACAGCACTCACAGTAGCACAGCTGCAGATTTATTACATGCGAAACAGCAGATCCTCACTCATCAGCAACAGCTGGAAGAACAAGACCATTTATTAGAAGATTATCAAAAAAAGAAAGAAGACTTCAAAATGCAAATTAGTTTCTTGCAAGAGAAAATTAAAGCATATGAAATGGTATGTTTATTTTAAGGAAGTCAGCCAATGTGTAACAGCTATATAATTGAAGTTTTTTATACAACTGTTTATCCTTTTTATTATGTACATGAATTACAGAATTTCATAATTGAGAAAAGCTCTTTAAGTATGCAAAACAACTTTCAGAAGCAATTGGGAACCTCATAATAATAGTTTTTAAGATAATACTCATTACTGAGTTCCTTTGGAAATGATCAGCCTATGTTAAAAGTGAGTTCTCAGGAGAATCTAAATTTATAAACAGAATATCCCATTCTTATTGTTTTTTTACCTAAAGATATTTCTACTCACTTTACCAGTAAGGTGTTTACTTTATAAAGAATTATAAAGTAATCTTTATAAAGATTATAAAGAAATAATAAAGATATTTCTACTCACTTTACCAATTACGAGATTCTGAAAATATTTCCATGACAAAATGATATTTTATGGATTTTAATTAGAAAAAACTACAGTAGAGTCTCTGTTTATGGTAGTTATGTTTTATAAAGTTGCCTAGAGCACTTAGTTAGCAAACAAGTGCTCATAGGGGAAAAAGGGGGGAAATATATATATTTTATATGTTTATATTTGTTTATATGTATATACATACATATATATGCATGTATGTGTTTATACACATGCACACATATACACTAGGGACCATATTTATATATACATATACACATATATACACACACAACATATCTCAAAGATTATAACCTTAAATCCTAAAAACAACTCATCCTGGTAGATTATATTTTGTTTACTTTCAAAAGAGAAAATGCTATTCACAAGTGCTAAGTTACTTGCCTGCGGCTGCCCTGCTAACACCTGTCAGAGTTGTGATTCAAACCCATATAGCAGGCCCAGAACCATATTTCTTGTGCTATGCTGCACTGCCCCCTGTATTCTCCATCCTCTTCTCCATCCTTGCTCTCCTAATGAGCGAAAACATGAAGTCAGATTGTGTTGTTCGACGTCAACTTTGGAAGCATACATATACAGCAACTCAAATTTTTTGCTGCTTTGTGCATTTCTATAAATGACTATGAGTATTGATTTTGGATTACAAATAAATTTTAGCAAGAAGATGGATTCGCAGGTAGGGAGTCTGTGAATAATTAGGACAGACTGTATATGTAATACAGTACTTTTTACAAACTTAGTTCTTCTGCAAGAAGTTGAGAAATAACCAAGACAAAAATATTGTTTAGATTATAATAAAGTTATTAGCTAGCATTTGTTTTTGTTTACCTGGTGCCAGGCAATATTCAAAGCATCTTACACATATTAACTCATTGAATCATTGTAATAATTTTATGAGATAGAGTTTGTGTAATCGCCCCTATTTTACAGATGAAGAGATCAAGGGAAAACAAGGTAAGGTAAATTGCATAATCAGACAGGTAATAGTTGGTAGAGCCAGTTTTCTCAAACCTAGGCAGCCTTATTCCAAAGACTATACCCTTAGGAAAATAGGAAACATACAGATTTAAGATACTGAAATTATGAAATGGTATGTTTTATAACCAAGGTAACTTAAAAATCTTTTTTTTTTTTTAAGATTTTATTTATTTATTTGACAGAGATCACAAGTAGGCAGAGAGGCAGGCAGAGAGAGAGGAGGAAGCAGGCTCCCTGCTGAGCAGAGAGCCTGATGCCGGGCTGGATCCAGGACCCTGAGACCATGACCTGAACTAAAGACAGAGGCTTTAACCCAGTGAGCCACCCAGGCTCCCCGGTAACTTAAAAATCTTAAGATAGGTGTTTACAGAATACCTATTTTGTACCAGGCTCTTTTAGAAGATAATGATGCCTAAAATGTGCCCTTTTTTTCACTGGACCTCATGGTTTAGTTGGGCACATACACAAGATAGCACAAAACAAGGGCAAGTATTCATTTGGTATTCATTTGGTAAATACATTATGTGTCTGAGCTGGTTGATAGGAAGGACTTTTTTTTTAAGATTTTATTTATTTGAAAGAAAGAGCACAAGCAAGGGGAGAGGCAGAGGGAGGGGGAAAGGCAGAGGGAGAGGGAGAAGCAGGCTCTCCACTGAGCAGGGAGCCTAACATGGGGCTGGATCCCAGGACCCCAGGATCATGACCAGAGGCAGAGGCTTAACCAGCTGAGGCACCCAGGCACCCTGGAAGGACATTTTAGATAGAGGATGGAGTGTATGTAAACATCCAGGCTGACCCATGTTAAAAATGTCTAGGTAGGAAAAAATAGTTTAACTAGAAATAGTCTTTGAAAGTAAGTCTTTACAGGAGGAAGTGTAGAAAGGTAGTCTAGGCCTAGTTGGAAGGAAGAGCCTTTAAGTTGGATTTTATTGTATTTATTATATTCAGTAGGCAGCGTTATTTGAAATTATTTTAGTTTCTCCTTTTTTTCCCCCCCACTTTGTATGAATCCCCCTGAATAGTAGTTCCACCAGCACTTTTGAGGGACTAGTGCATTAGGGTGATAGTTGAAACTGTCATGGTCCCCTAGACAACTACACTTTTTAAAAAAAATTATTTTATTTCTTTTTAGTATTCCAGAATTCATTGTTTATGCACCACACCCGGTGTTCCCTGCAATACGTTCTCTCGATAATACCCACCACCAGGCTCACCCAACTTTCTATCCCCCTCCCCTCCAAAACCCTCAGTTTGTTTCTTAGAGTCCACAGTCTATCATTGTTTGTCTCCCCCTCCGATTTCCCTCAACTCACTTCTCCTTTCCATCTCCCAGTGTCCTCCATGTTATTCCTTATGCTCCACAAGTAAGTGAAACCATATGATAATTGACTCTCTCTGCTTGACTTATTTCATTCAGCATAATCTCTTCCAGTCCTGTCCATGTTGATACAAAAGTTGGGTATTCATCCTTTCTGATGGAGACATGATAACTCCATTGTATATATGGACCATGTCTTTATCCATTCATCCGTTGAAGGGCATCTTGGTTCTTTCCACAGTTTAGCCACTGTGGCCATTGCTGCTATAAAAATTGGGGTACAGATGGCCCTTATTTTCACTACATCAGTATCTTTGGGGTAAATACCCAGTAATGCAATTGCAGGGTCATAGGGAGCTCTAGTGTGTGTGTGTGTGTGTGTGTGTGTGTGTTAATGTGTTTGAGTATCCTTTTTTTTTTTTTTTTTAATTTCTTTTCAGTGTTCCAGAATTCATTGTTTATGCACCACACCCAGTGCTCCTTGCAATATGTACCCTCCATAATACCCACCACCAGGCTCACTCAACCCTGCCCCCCTCCCCTCCAAAACCCTCAGTTTGTTTCTTAAGAGTCCACTGTCTCTCATGGTTCATCTCCCCCTCCAGTTTCCCCCAACTCACTTCTCCTTTCCATCTCCCCATTAGACAACTACACTTGATTTCAGCCTCATTCTCATTGTCCCTAATCCTCTGAACTTCCCATGCTATAGTGGTCATAGGCAGAAAGTCTGTTATTCTCCATTCCCTCAGGTCTGTTTCCAAAAACAAAAGGATTGTATCTTCGACCACAGAGCTGTCTTTTGCAATAGAAAATAAATATTTTAAAACCATATATTTTGAAATAAACAGTACTAAGAAAAATGAGCCATGATTTTGTATTATTTCACAGTTGAATGAAGAATTGTCATTGTTTGCCATTATATCACATGTTGGACAATTTTGAATTAAGGGTTTTATGAGGGTTCCTCCCCCAAACTGAAAATCAGGAAATAGAGGTATTATAGATTTTACAACAATGTTAACATTTTAAGACTAATTACTTATTTAATAAATCAACTGAAGTTGACCTTCTGAATTAATTTTACTTTATTACAGGTTCCAAATGTGTTATAGGCACTTTCTAGTATATAAATGTATCACATTTGTACATAGCACAGAGAGCATAAAACACATTAATATATTTATTTTCTTTCAGCTTCAAACATATTCCATGATGTAGAAGAAATACTATATTTATTTTGCAGATGGAAACACTGAGATTTAAGAGATTAAACTGATTTAAATGTCATATTGTAGTATAGAAATTAAAGTCAGAAGGCTCAGCACTTGGTAATAACTTATGGCGAAATTGAATGGAATATGGGATGCCAGGAAAAAATGTTATAGTTTTGCTTAAGAGACTTCACAGAAGGATATTCATTGCCTTAGTTAATTTATATAGTGCAGAATTTGACCTTTGACTTGTAGGCTGAAAAGTCTGGTTTTTATCTTCTATCAACTGAGTCTTGATCTATTTCTGAGATAAGCTCAGGTTTTTCAAGTTGAAGAGGCTAACGTTTAAACCTTGAATATAAGAGTATTAATTTACAGTGAGAAATAATTATCACAGAGACCTGTATACTTCAAGTTCATTGGGTTTTACTTTCTTTCCATGGGCAAATGAATTTGAAAAGCCAAATAATAACAGGAAGTTGTTTGGTGAGCATGAGATTGAAGGATATTGGAGTCAAATGTTCTGTAGCATTAGGCTATGATAACTTGATGTATCATCTTACAGTAGGAAAGTTATGTTTGTGGATTGAAATTCTTAAATTCTGTTTGCTACAACCCCTTACATTGCTTTCTACATTAGATATGGTTTTCCCAGAGGTATCAGAATTTTCAGTCTCAAGGCACCTTGATTCTCTTCACTGGACAAGAGGAGTACTTCTCGTATGGATGAAATGAGTACTGCCAACTAACTCTCTGAGACTTTCTTTTCTCTAGACTTAAAATTTTTTCTTTAGATATGTGAATACGTTCATTCAGGGTGCCTTTAAGTCCTCTTAGCCTGGGACTCCTGTCTCAGTAAGGTGATTTTACTTACCTACTTATATTCTGTTCCACTTGTTGGAGCATTGTACTTTCTTTGTACTTAGGACCTCAGCCCTAAACTATTTAGGCAACTAAGAAACAGTCAAAACTTTGTTTCTAGGGCTTCTGCTTGACTCCTTTATGCTATATCGCTCTTAATGAATGATTGTGATTATGGATGTGCCTTGACCTGTGTCCTAGATTTAGGCTTATATATAGTTCCAAAGTAGAGGCCCAAGTCAGAACTAGAGGAAAATATCTGTCCTGCTTTCAAATTTCTGTTCAAACCCAAAGTCTGGGATCAAGTGAACATGCCATGTGTAGTGGTCTTGCATGTTGTTCAGGATTTAGCCACTTATGTGTTAGATATTGCTAAATTTCTAATTTTACTTAGCCACAGGAATGAAGTTAATGCAGACCCATAGGAACCTGTTTTTGTTGTTGTTTTAGTCTTTTCATAGCACTTGCCCATCAAACACCTTCAAATCCCTAGAATACATGGAAGGAATCTTGATTTATATTTAAGACTTTGTTCTGAAGTTATAAAGAGTACATAGTACTATAGTTACAGAAAAGATTAAGTTCTTAGTATGTTCATCAGTTAAGAAGAAAGATGAAAATGTAATGGTCTAGACATTTTAATCCTACTAATTTTGAAATTAATATTTTTAACCATAGTAGTGTAAGAATTTCTTTCTTCCAGGAAGACCAACACTGCTGTAGTGTTTGCTCACAAATAGTGTTGGGTACACAAGTCTTATCTCATTGACTTGGGAAAAATTAAGGGGCAAGCCTTGCAGTTACTATTTATAGAATTTTGAACAAAACCAGAGTTTTCTCAGTTGTTTGGTATTGAGGTTAAACAGTGTAAGTTGCCAGGAACTAAAAATGCCATTTTTATGTTTTCAATTTTTTCTTTCTAAAGGAACAAGACAAAAAAGTAGAAAGCTCAAATAAAGAAATACAGGAAAAGGATACAATCATTGAAGAATTAAACACAAAAATAATAGAAGACGAAAAAAAAACTGTAGAGCTAATGGATAAAGTCACAGCTGCTGATAAATTACTGGAAGATTTACAAGAACAGGTTGTACAAAAGAACCAAGAGATTAAAAACATGAAATTAGAGTTGACTAATTCCAAGCAAAAAGAAAGACAATGTTCTGAGGAAATAAAACAATTAATGGGGACAGTTGAAGAACTTCAGAAGAAAAATCATAAAGATAGCCAATTTGAAACTGATATTCTACAAAGAATGGAACAAGAAACACAAAGAAAATTAGAACAGCTCCGGGCAGAGCTGGATGAAATGTACGGGCAGCAGATAGTACAGATGAAACAGGAGTTAATAAAACAACACATGTTGCAGATAGATGAACTTAAAATACGACATAAGGGAGAAATGGAGAATGCTTTAAGGTCATGTCCAAGTATTACAGTTAATGAAGATCAAATAAAGTTAATGAATATGGCAATAAATGAACTGAACATAAAATTGCAAGATACTAACTCTCAAAAAGAAAAACTCAAGGAAGAATTAGGAGTAATTTCAGGAGAAAAGTCTGTGCTACAGAGACAACTTGAAGACCTTTTTGAAGAATTGAGCTTTTCAAGGGAACAGATTCAAAGAGCTAGACAGACAATAGCTGAACAAGAGAGTAAACTTAGTGAAGCACACAAGTCCCTTAGTACAGTGGAAGATTTGAAAGCTGAGATTGTTTCTGCATCTGAATCCAGAAAAGAACTAGAATTAAAACATGAAGCAGAAGTTACAAATTACAAGATAAAACTTGAAATGTTAGAAAGAGAAAAAAATGCTGTATTAGACAGAATGGCTGAATCACAAGAAGCTGAATTAGAGAGGCTGAGGACACAGCTTCTGTTTAGTCATGAAGAAGAACTTTCCAAACTAAAAGAAGATTTAGAAATTGAGCATCGAATAAATATTGAGAAACTTAAAGATAATTTAGGCATTCACTACAAACAGCAGATAGATGGCTTACAGAATGAAATGAGTCAAAAGATAGAAACCATGCAGTTTGAAAAAGACAGTTTGATAACTAAGCAGAATCAATTAATTTTAGAAATTTCAAAGCTAAAAGATTTACAGCAGTCCCTTGTGAATTCAAAATCAGAGGAAATGACTCTTCAAATCAATGAACTTCAAAAAGAAATTGAAATACTCAGGCAAGAAGAAAAGGAAAAGGGTACACTTGAACAAGAAGTTCAAGAATTACAACTTAAAACTGAATTATTGGAGAAACAAATGAAGGAAAAAGAGGATAACCTTCAAGAAAAATTTTCACAACTTGAAGCAGAGAACAGCACTCTTAAAAATGAAAAGAAAGCCCTTGAAGACATGTTGAAAATCTATACTCCTGTTAATCAAGAAGAAAGATTAATTTTCATAGACTCCAAGTCCAAATCCCAAGATTGTAACTGGCAAAAAGAAATAGAAGTACTTACTGAGGAAAAGGAGGACCTCAAGAAACAATGTATTCAGCTAACTGAAGAGATTGAAAGGCAAAGGAACACTTTTTCATTTGCTGAAAAAAATTTTGAAGTTAACTATCAAGAGTTACAGGAGGACTATGCTTGCCTTCTCAAGGTAAAAACTGACTTAGAAGACAGCAAAAACAAACAAGAAGTAGAGTATAAAAGTAAGCTTAAAACACTTAATGAAGAGCTTCATCATTTGCAAAGAATAAATCCAGGTGTGGTAAAAATGAAAAGTTCAGTCTTTTATGTTGACAAAACTTTCATTGGAGAATCATTGGAAACCGGTGAGGTTGTTGAGAAAGATACAACAGAACTTATGGAAAAACTTGAGGTCACCAAGCGAGAAAAGTTAGAACTGTCAGAGAGATTGTCTGATCTTTCTGAACAATTAAAACAGAAACATGGTGAGATTACTTTTCTGAGTGAAGAAGTAAGGTCTTTAAAGCAAGAGAAAGAACAAGTTTTATTGAGATGTAGAGAGCTAGAAATCATCATTAACCATAAACGGACAGAAAATGTAAGCGTGTGTGATGCTCAGTTAGACTCTTTAAAAGATGGTGTTGTGACTATGACAAGCAAGGATCCTAGAGGATCAGTTTTTAAAATAAATAAAGATTTTGTTGAAGAATCAAAAATAATGGAGGAAGATAAAATTCCTTTTGAAAATAGGACTATTGGAAAAGAAGCCAAGCAAGAACAGTTGTTTTTGGATCACTTGCCATTAGTGACAAATAGATCATCACTTGGGACAGCTGAACCAAGTAGAAATGATAAACTACAGTGGGAACTCAATGTACTTAAATCAGAACAGGTATGTTTCCTTATTTATATGTAGAGATGCTAAAACATAGTGAAAATGTACAATTCATGCAAAAAATGTTTCATCTTCCTAAAACAGTCTTACAAAACAATGAAAATGAACCCTATAATGTAATTCTCATTTGGGCCTATCAGCTATTTTTGTTGTTGTTATTAAGATTTTTTTTATTTATTTGTCAGAGAGAGAGTGCACGAGCAAGTGAGCACAAATTGGGGAGTGGCAGGCAGAGGGAGAAACAGGCTTCTGGCTGAGCAGGGAGCCCAATGCAGGACTTGATCCCAAAACCCTGGGATTGTGACCTGAGGTGAGGCAGATGCTTAACTGACTGAGCTACCCAGGTGCCCTAGCTGTCATTGCTTTTATCTCTTTTCTCAAACACTGTTGCCTTTCCTTCAGTTAATTTATGTTATATATTCTGTTAAGGAAATAAAAACATAGGAATGGTTTCATACTTTCTTTGGAAAGGCAAGAATTTCAATAACTAGGTAGAGAATCTGAGCTTTAAAAAAGTTATTTTGTAATATTTTGTTGTAACTTCAAAGCTTGGTTTCAGCGTTTTGTTTTATATTAGTATTTTCAAAGTTCCACAACTAAAAATTAACTCTTAAACTTTTCAGTACTTTATATTTATTTATTCAGTAGTTACAACACTGTATTTCCTTGAAAAAAATCTCGGGGCACCTGGGAGGCTCAGTTGGTTGGGCATCTGCCATAGCTCAGGTCATGATCCCAAGGTCCTGGGATTGAACTCTGTTTTGGGCTCCCTGCTCAGTGGAGAGCCTGCTTCTTCCTCTCCCTCTGCCTGCTGCTCTCACTTCTTGTACTTGCTCGATCTCTCTCAAATAAATAAAATCTTAAAAAAAAAAAAGAAAAAGAAATCTCAACTTAAGTCCTAGGATTCTCTCAGAGTACTGTATAAAGCTAAAGGGACAAAAAGTATTAATTCTAACTATAACTAAATAATGCATATAATGAGTAATAATAGATCATTCTTGACAATTTGTATTTATCGGATGCTGATATTAGAAATAACTGGATTATGGACATTGGGGAGGATATGTGCTATGGTGAGTGCTGTGAAATGTGTAAACCTGATGATTTACAGATCTGTACTCCTGGGGCAAATAATACATTATATGTCAATAAAAATAATTAAAAAAAAAAAAAAAGTAAAACTTTCTTAATTTATGCAACAGATTTATTGAATCTCTAATCAGGTATAGGGTATGCTAGTAAGCAAGAGAGCAGAAGAGCTCTCTTTGAGAACAGGAATATATTCTAGTCAGGGAGGCAGATAGTAGATAAGGAACAAGTAGAGTAGTTAGAAGAAGTGGTAGGTCCTATAAAGAATGTGATAGAGAATGGTGGGTAGTGGTGGTAGCAACATTAAATAGGATTGTCAGGAAAGGTCTCTCAGAGGAATTGACATTTGAACTGAGATCTGAAAGACTAAGGAGGAGCCTACCACATGCAAATTAGAGCAATTGCGAAGACTTAGGTGAATTTGAGGAACTGAATGAAGGTGTGTTTAGTTGAGTTTGAAAGCAGGAGAGTAGAAGAAAAAGAGTTTGAAAAAGAAAGAAGAGACAAGATCTTGGAGAGCCTTACAGACTTGGTAAGAAGTTGAGATTTTATTCTATATACAGTAGGAAGCCTTTGGAAAATGTTCTCTTTTTATTTCTAATAAATACAGATCCTATTTGGAGTTACGTTACAATAAACCTATTGCAAATTGAAATACCTTAAGTTGAAAATGAAGTTAATGCACTTAACCTACTGAACATCATAGTTTAACCTAGTCTACCTTAAACGTGCTCAGAACACTTACATTAGCCTACAGTTGGGCAAAAATCATCTAACATAAAGCCTGTTTTATAATGAAGTATTAAATATCTCATGTAATTTATTGAATACTATACTGAAAGTAAAAAACAATGCTTGAATGGGTAAGAATGGTTGTAAATTTATTGTTTGTTCATCCTCATAATCATGTGGCTGACTGGGTGCTGTGGCTCCCTGCTGCTGCTCAGCATCACGAGAGAGTATCCATATGGCCTGTTTATCCCAGGAAAAGATTTAAATTAAAAAGTTGAGGTATAGTTTCTATTGAGTGTGTATCACTTTTACACTTTACATTATAAAGTCAAAAAAATCCTAAGTCAAACCATTGTAAGTTGGG
>ML107652.1:17311-32445 GCA_003697995.1 Taxidea taxus jeffersonii | reverse complement strand
ATTTGTCTGAGAGTGAGCGAGAGGGAAAGAGCACAGAGGGATAAGGAGAAGCAGACTCCCCGCTGAGTAGAGAGCCTGATGTTGGGCTCCATCCCAGGACCCTGAGATCATGATCCGAGCCAAAGGCAGACACTTAACTGACTGAGCCACCCAGGCGCCCCTGGGTAAATGGTTTCTAAACAAAAATTATAAATGCTACAAAACAAGTAAGTATCACTTAGAGCCGACCCACCATTCCATAATTTTGTCCTTGCCTTAGAACCCATAGAAGAGGGTAACTGTACCCCAGTCCTGGATTCATTTGTTCATGTAATCATTGCACATTTTTTTAAGTGCTTGTGAAATCTAAAATCACTGATATCATTTTCCTCCAGAAGTTACAATCAAGTGGGAAAGCCTTATAAAATAATTTCTTAGAAAACAGTAGGACAATTTCTGTAATAGAAGAATGACTAGAAAGAACAGAATAAGAAAGGAGAAAAGTTTCATAGTTTTGGGAGGATGAGTGGGTGGGGCGACAGGCAGGAGGAGGAGGTTGGAATTTTAGAGAAGGCTCCTGAGTCTTAAACATAGACTTGTGAGAGATTGTATCCATTTTGGAGAATTAAGAGTTCAAGTTATGTGAGATAGTAGTAGGGGATAAAGCTAAAAAGACTGACAGGACCTTGATCGGAAAAGACTTTATATAAAAGGCATGTGTAAGTCTTTTGCTTCTGGTGATAAGACGTGTAGGATTTTAAGTAGTAGTAGTAACAGTAAAATTTTTGTTTTATGGTAACACCATGGGGCAAAGTGGAGGAGGTGACTAATGATGGGTAAACCAGTTAAGCAACTCTGGCAGTAATTCTGCTAATACTAATATTTATAGCAGTAAAGTTTAAGAGTAAGAGGTAAGTTGTAGTCTGCAGTTAATATGAGGAGAAAAAGGGAAAAATTTAGAGTGATCTCTAAGTTTCTAGCTTGGGTAATTAGATTGAAAATGACTAGTCACAGAGGATGCAGAGCAGATGTGTGGGGAAAATAATAAATTCAGGTTGCTACATACTGAGTTAAAGAGACCTACTGACTTTAGAAAAGAATTGTCTAGTAGGTAGTTAAAAATAGAAGTCCAAAACACAAGAGGGAGGTTTGGGTTGATGATAAAGATTTGGTAATCAGAAGATCATTTGAGGCCAGAGAAAAGAATGAGATGTCCTAGGAGACTGTAGTTTGGGCCAAAAGACTAAGATGGCACCGTGGGAAGCAGGAACATATAAGGAACTTGAAATAGAAGACTACTTGCAGTTAACTTTTTTTTTTTTAATATTTTATTTATTTATTTGAGAGAGAGACAGTGAGAGAGAGCATGAGCGAGGAGAGGGTCAGAGGGAGAAGCAGACTCCCCATGGAGCTGGGAGCCTGATGTGGGACTCGATCCCGGGACTCCAGGATCATGACCTGAGCTGAAGGCAGTCGCTTAACCAACTGAGCCACCCAGGCACCCTGCAGTTAACTTTTATCTTTAATAATTAATCACTAAATGAACTAGACTTCCTCTGTTCAAGGCATCTCTAGGCTTTCACCCTTGACAGATTTGCTTTTGAGAATGAGGTGGTTCATAAGTTTGTGCAATTGCTCTGTTGAACAGAGTAGAATTTTTTTTTTTTTAAGATTTTATTTATTTATCAGAGAGAGAGCAGGAGTGAGCACAGGCAGACAGAATGGCAGGCAGAGGCAGAAGGAGAAGCAGGCTCCCTGCTGGGCAAGGAGCCCGATGTGGGACTTGATCCCAGGACGCTGGGATCATGACCTGAGCTGAAGGCAGCAGGTTAACCAACTGAGCCACCCAGGCATCCCAACAGAGTAGAATTTAAAGAGTTACTTAAAAAAAGAATACCATAGTTTTCACTCAAGGAGTTCCTTGGGCTTGAATGTAATAAGATGTTAAATGTTGTTTTTATTGATAGACTCTTTAGATAGAATCTGTCCAGTGATTTTCAACTAAAAGTTAATTAATTGGTCTGCTAATGGTTGATGAAGTTAGTGAGTAATCATCAGCATTTTTTTAATAAACAAAAGAGTACAGGGAATCAGGAAACAATAGAGTATAGATGTAGAAGGGGCATGTAGAAGGGGCAGATAATGATTTGTAAAATTCTTATTTCAGTTTTTCATGGATGTATAAATAGGTTATGATATATGATGTATTTCTTGTATTGGGTAGTACAAAATTTTGTAAGTCACTGCTTTATACCAATTTGTAGGATATAAACAATTTTACAAATTATCTGAAACAGTTAACAATGAGCAGTAGAAAAGAACTTTGAAAGAAATAAAGAATTTAAAACTAATGTTATTGTAAAGGAAGCTTCCAGTTGATATAGATTTAATATAATAATAGTACTTAAGGGGACGCCTGGGTGGCTCAGTTGGTTAAGCGGCTGCCTTCGGCTTGGGTCGTGATCCCAGCGTCCTGGGATCGAGTCCCACATCGGGCTCCTTGCTCGGCGGGGAGCCTGCTTCTCCCTCTGCCTCTGCCTGCCACTCTGTCTGCCTGTGCTCGCTCGCTCTCTCTCTGACAAATAAATAAATAAAATATTTAAAAAAAAATAATAGTACTTAAGTATGTGAATTAAATGTTCAATGCAGTATCTGTTCTATTAGGTGGTGAAGCAAAGCCTTTACAAATGTTCATTGGAAAACTACGCAAGGCGGTGTCTGAAGAATGTTCTTATTTTACACAGGTAAGATATTAGTTAAAAAGTTCTTTTTAGACAGGAAATGCTAGACTTCAGAACTGCACTTAGAAAATATTCCTGAGGTTTTAAGTTTAAAATGAACATTTAAATGTTTCCTGATAATCTTTAGAAATAAAATAAATTGAAGTAAATTATCTTTTTTTTTTTTTAGATTATTTATTTATTTATTTGACAGAGAGAGATCACAAGTAGGCAGAGAGGCAGGCAGAGAGAGAGAGGGGGAAGCAGGCTCCTTCCGAGCAGAGAGCCCGATGTGGGACTCGATCCCAGGTCCCTGAGATCATGACCCAAGCCAAAGGCAGCGGCCTAACCCACTGAGCCACCCAGGTGCCCCTGAAGTAAATTATCTTAACAGTTGAACAGACAAAAGGTATACCTAATACAAAAAGAAGAGTGGACCGATAAAACCCCAGACAGGTCTGTTTCCTCCCCTTGCCCACATGGTGGTTGAGTGTATCTGATGACTTACCTGGGGAGATTACACAAGACCATTAAGATATGATTTCACACTTCAGATTACCAAAAACTGAAAACCCTATTTATGCCAGTATAATTATATTTGTGAAGATGGGCTGAAATAGAAGCTCTTATATACTGCTAGTGGGAAAGTACTATCATGAGAAGCAAGTTGACAAGGTCTATTTTTGGACTTATATACATCCCATAGCCCAAGCATTTGTGCAGAACCAGATCTATTCATTGCTTAACTGTCTTTAAGTTAAAAATGGGAGAGGTGGCTGGATGGCTCAGTCCGTTAAGCACCTGCCTTCAGCTTGGCCTGTGATTCTGCGGTCCTGGGATCGAGCCCCGCATTGGTCTCTCTGCTCAGTGGGGAGCCTGCTTCTCCCTTTCCCTCTACCTGCTGCTCTGCCTGCTTGTGCATGAGCTCTCTCTCTCTCTCAAATAAATAAATAAAATCTTTTTAAAAAAATAAGTTAAAAATGGGATACAGCTCTGATTACTGTGAATAATGGCAATAAATTGTGTTACCTCAATGCAGGGGAACTCCATTTAGTGTTTGATATCTGTATTAATATCAATAAATCTCAAAAAAGTATAAAGTCTGTATGCTAGATTACTTACCTCTGGGTAAAGGGAAAGGTGAATAAAATGGGTAGGCAGTATTTAAGACCAAGAGCTTCAAATCTCTATGTACTATTCAGTTTCTTTAAAAAAACATGGAGATAATATGACAAAATATTTAAGTTAGGTAATAAATTTTTTTTTCTGCATATTTGAAGTAGTTCAGAATTTAAAATACATGCTTTGGCTTGTCCCTGATCTCTCCCCAGGCTTTTGTATTTATAAATTGAAGGGGCAGAAGGGTGGTATTAGTTGGGAGAGGTAGAGCTACCTTACTGATTCTCTTTTTTTTTTTTTTAAAGATTTGTTTATTTGAGAGTAAGAGAGAGAGGTGGGTGGGAGGTGGGTAGAGAGCAAGAGAGAGAATCTTGAGCAGCCTCTGCACTGAGCATGGAGCCCAACCCGGGACCCCATCTCATGACCCTGAGATCGTGACCTGTGTTGAAACCAAGAGTTAGATGCTTAACCCCCTGAGCCACTCAGGTGCCCCAATTCTGATTTCCTATAATATTGTTCAAAAAATGTTTTGCAGAAAAACTCAAAAGGTGAGAACTAAGCACACCTAAGGCCTATCTTGCTTCAGCTACTCAGCAATCTCCACCTCCACCTCTGCCAAAGGGTTCAGGCATTGTCCTTGCATATCTCTTGTTGGTAGTAAATAATGGAAAGAGGGCCCAAGTCATAGTAGTTCATTTATAAGCTGACATAACTTGTTCCTTCCTTTTGTAGTTGTCTTTACCTGATTGCTCATCTCAAGTTAAAATATGAATCAGCTTTTTCTAATAAAGGGTTCATCTGGGATTCTTCATGAAACCTGGTTTTGTCACTAATTGTTGATGTTGCCATGAACTAGTTAACTTCATCTTTTTGAGTGTTTCTTCATCTGTAAATTGCGTTTCTGTAGCTCTAACATGATAAAATTCCATCTTAGGAACTGCTGAAAATTTAATAAATTCAATTATTAATTGACAGTAGAGTTTAACTTTTTTTTTTTAGAGATTTTATTTATTTATTTGACAGAGAGAGAGATCACAAGTAGGCAGAGAGGGGAAAGCAGGTTCCCTGCTGAGCAGAGCCCAATGTGGGGCTTGATCCCAGGACCGTGAGATCATGACCTGGGCCGAAGGCAGAGGCTTAACCCACTGAGCCACCCAGGCACCCCAGTATAGTTTAACTTTTAAGCAAATCTCAAAAAATAGGAATAATAAGCAGTTTGGCTTTTAAGTCTAGAAGTTGTTTCCAGTTGTATGTGAGGCAAAGGTGAATCTCAAATGATTATGGGTCATGTATTGTTTTTAAATGATGGTAGAATTGTTTGTTGCTCAGGAGAAAAACAGAATAATGTGTCAAATATTTTTAATTTGTTTGTATATATAAAACACAGAATACTACCTTTGTGTTACAGAAAAATATATGGACGTAATCTCCTACATCATATAATTTCTTTTTTTTTTTAACTTATTTATTTGAGAGAGAACAAGCAAGTATGTTAAGCACGGGGAGGGGCTGACAGGAAGAGAATCTCATGTAGACTCTGTGCTGAGTATGGAGCCCAACTTGGGGCTCGATATCATGACCCTGAGATCACAACCTGAGCCAAAAATCAAGAATCGAACATTTAACAGACTGAGCCACCCAGGCGCCTCCATATATTATAATTTCTGTAGAATTTATAGACTACTTTCTAGTCACCATTTTTTTTTTTTTTTTTTTTTAAAGTAAGATCTGTGCCCAGCATAGGGCTTTACCTCATGACCCCAGGATCAAGAGGCACATGCTCTTTCAGCTGAGCCAGCCAGGCGTCCCTATAGGGGTCATCATTTTTTAACTTCTGTCCTTGTCTTCTGGTGTTTTTTCAAGGGTGGTTAACTTACAGAGATAATGTCAGTCTAGGATCCAAGCTAGAAAATGATAGATTAAAGTACAAGCTGTATTCAGTATTAGAAGCAAAAAAAAATAGTTTAATGCAGTTAATATTGTAAATATTTTCCTGCTGTAAGAATTTCATGTCCTATATAACGGGAGAAAGATCTAGACTTAACTGTTTCTTTTGCAGACTGACAGGGTGTATGGAAGAGTGTTTTCCTACTGATTTTTCTGTGCCATTTTAACTGTCTTTTGCATTTAGGAAAATAATGTTTAATGATTTTTCAAAGGTAGACATTAACATTTTAATTCTGTAAAATGCCTAATTTTGTTGTTAATAGACTTTTTGCAATGTCCTTGGTGAACATTATACTCCTGCTTTAAAATGTGAAATAAATGTACAAGAGAGAGAGAGCGCTGGTGTTCACACTTCTGAAAATCAAGAACTAGAATTGCAAGATTATAGATATGAAGTTCAAGGTAATAAAATCTGATCGCATTATTTTCTTAAGTCATTTAATGATGAACTTTTACTTTTAATCATGATTCAGTCACTTAATTGGATTCATGAAGTCTTATATTTAATACAGATTTTTATTTTTTAAAAAATGCAATAATTGTGATATAAAGGGAACCAAAGATGTCTACAAGTTTCCTTGTCTCTTTATCCTTTATTCCTCTATGCCTATGTTTTTCCCTGTGTAATTTTTTCCCTAATTTTACACCATAGATCCATGCCTTTGAAAGTTATTGTGTTTATTAAATACATTTATGTCAGTGATTTATCTTTTTTAAAGAATAAGAGACCTAAATTATTGTTCTTTTTTTTTTTTATTCGACAGACAGGGATCACAAGTAGGCAGAGAGGCAGGCAGAGAGAGAGAGGGGGAAGCAGGCTCCCCGCTGAGCAGAGAGCCCAATGATGCATCTTGATCCCAGGACCCTGAGATCACGACCTGAGCCGAAAGCAGAGCTTTAACCCACTGAGCCACCCTGGCACCCTCCTAAGTTACCATTCTTAATAAGAATCCTATATTTATTATTACAAATTGTGATCTCAATTAATTTTTTGGTATTTTTTTCAGAGGTAAAATTTTTTTACCCCTGTCCATTTATATGAATAGTGAAAAAAAAGTATACAAATTAATGAATACCAAAAGAAATTAGCATATTTAATGTGAAATCATCAAGCTATCTTTCTAGCATATCTTTTACATTAATGAGATTAAATTTTTGGTAATCAAATATGTGAAGTTTACTTCTAGCAGGCAATTTTCTAAAGTAATGAATAGATAAATAATACTTATTGAAAGAAGCAGACTTTTACTATCAAGTGAAATTATTATAATTGTTTATTTATCATCTAGACTTGCAAGAAAATATGGAAACTCTTCTCGACAAAGTAACAGAAGAATACGATAAACTCTTGGTACTTCAAACAAAATTAAGTAAGGTCTGTGAAATGGAAAACGTATTATGTTTTCCTTTATTGTGTTGTGTACTATTTTGTAAGCTTCTTCAGCAACCAAGAATTTCTAAAATAAGTGAACATGGTAAAGATGAGGGGAAAGTGACATATTTATAAAATCAATGAGCTAAAGGAATTTCTACAAGTTGAATACTTATTTTACCCCTTTAGAGAGTTTAGGAAATCCCGATAAAATAAACATAAAATGTCAGATTGTAAACTTGGTGAAACAGTTGTATTTAATTTTACATACAACAGTTTTAAAGTAGTGGGTCTGATGTTTTAGAGAAAAATAGAATTAGTGTAGTTGTTAGAACATAGCTAATGTGTTGTATATGTCAAATTTCTTTCAAGTAGTTGTTTTAGAAATGTGTGCATATAAAACTCAGTAAGAGAGTATAGATGGCATAGTATAATTTATTAACTATATCGGGAAAATAAACAGCATATATTGGCAAAGATAAGTGTTGTAATCTTCATGTTGTAGAAAAAATTGCAGAAGGATCTCTTTGTGATACTTTTGATGTCATTATATTAAGTTGTGTGGATTTAAAAGATTTAACAGGGAGTGAAAGTTGTATCGGCGATGAGGAATGCTGTAGCTGAAATTCTTGTTTCTTTTTTTTCTTTCTCTTCCTCTCCTTTCTTGCCTTCTGTCTTCCCCTATTTCTCCGTCCTCCTTCCCATCATTCCTTTTCTCTTTCTCTTCCTGTGCAATTAAGCAAACTTCATCTTACCTTTTCTAAAACTTGCGAACCTACCCTAGTATCTTATAGATGACTTTGTAGGAGGTCCGGTGGATAGATGAAAATCCTTTTTTAACTCCACATTTCCCTACAATAATTACTTTTCTGTTTCCCTTCATGGCCAAAATGTTGAGCCCTATTCAGAATCATCATGCCATTTCTTTAACAATAATCTTAGCAGTTTGGATTTTTGTTTTTCTTCTGCCCTCATCCTGTTTCCAGGGACCCTTCTCTACTCATATTTGGGTTCCTGAGGGCTGCTAAGAAAATTAGATGCAGATGTGGTTTGCTGACACTACATAAGGATGGTCGACATCAGTTGGACCCTCTGATCACTTGACAATTCTTTTATATGGTCTTTTATCCTTTCATAGTCCCTTCAGTAGATATTTCCCAACTTCACAACTTTTCCTCAAGTCATATATTCCACTTCTACTCCCCTTTTTTCTTTGCAGTTGGCCTTAGCTCTTTTTTCTCTGCAAGTATTAGAGCTATCAATTATAAATTATCTCAGCCTCTAGACCATATGTATTTCTTTAAATCTGTGAGTGCTCTAATTTATTTTCCTTCTATCTGAGAAGATGTTACTCCTTTTCATAGCCAAGATTATTTTATTTCCTATTCTTTTGTTAGAATCCCCTTCTACCTCCTCTGAGATTGATAACCTGTCCCTTCCTCTGTTCTGTGATTTTAGCTCCTTTGTCTGTTTTTCTCTATTTCTGTTCCTTCCCCTTACACATTCCTCAGATCTCTCCTATTTAGAACATAACCCATCGTCAATCCTTCATCTTCCTTTGTGGTCTCTTTCTCCTTCACTGTCACCTTCTTTAAAAGAAAGAATAAACTACAGCCAGAACTTCCCATCTCCTCTCTTCTACTCCTTATAAGTAAGCTCTCAACTAGTACTTCACTATGTTTTCTTTGGCAAAAGTCAGCAGTGATTCCCCCCCCCACCCCAAGTTTTTAACTTAACTTCAGGTTATTAACAGAAGTGAGTCCTTGACAGATTTCCTTTGTTTTCTTACTTCCTTGTTTTCTTTCTTTTAAAAATGTTGCTTTTCCTATGACAGTACACAGTTGAAGCTATTAAATAGTGTAGGAGGGCTTATAGTAAGTAACCACAGTGACGAATTTGTGAGTGAGTGAGTGATTTGTCATTTTGCCTCTTTCCTTTTAAGATAGTGAGTGGGCAACAGTTTGCTTTGATGAGACACACACCTCCCTTCCCCAGTGCCAGAATGTAGGAGGCTTAATCTGGAACACAAACACCCACACTAACTTCTTTAGTTCTCCCCAGGAAAAAAAAAAAAATGAAAAAATGAATTTCACCGTTTTAACCCCATAAGGTAGCTACAACCACTGAGGTATCCCAGAGATTGGTTGGGATCACACTTAGCACTACAGTACATCACTGCCTAACCTGTTAGCTTCATCTTCTGATCCTGTTTTAGCTATACTGAAATACTTAGAGTGTCCCAAATGCACCCTGATCTTTCACCCCTGGCCTCTATTGCATGTTGGTTTTTCTGCTGAACACTGTGCATCTCCCTCTAATCTGCTTGGTGTGTTCCTACTTGATCTTCTAGTTGGTTCAAATGTTACTTCCTTTGTGTCCTTTTTACCTATCTTTCTAGACTTTTGGCATTTCTTCCTCCATTTTCTTAGCATCTGTACAAGCTTTTGCTTATTGCAGTTATCTTTTTCTGTTATTTTAAATATTCCACGACCCCCATCTTTTTTCCCTGTTCCCATAGCTCCTTGTACAAATTTGCATTTATTTTTTATTTTTTTAAAGATTTTATTTATTTATTTGACAGAGAGAGATCACAAGTAGGCAGAGAGGCAGACAGGGAGAGAGAGGAGGAAGCAGGCCCCCAGCTAAGCAGAGAGCCCGATGCGGGCTCAATCCAGGACCCTGGGATCATGACCTGAGCCAAAGGCAGAGGCTTTAACCCACTGAGCCACCCAGGTGCCCACAAATTTGCATTTATTATTATTCTTGTTATTTTAATTATATATTTACTCTTTTTCTAGATTTTAAACCTTTTGGAATGAGGGAGTCTTCTCTTTATTTTTATTTCCTCCTAGCATTGTGCTTGGTTGAGCACATGTAAAGCTTAATAAATGTTTGCTGAATGAATTTTTTCTAAAGATTTATTTATTTACTATTTGACAGACAAAGATCACAAGTAGGTAGAGAGGCAGGCAGAGGGAGAGGAGGAAGCAGGCTCCCCCCTGAGCAGAGCCTGATGTGGGGCTCGATCCCAGGACTCTGGGATCATGACCTGAGCCGAAGGCAGAGGCTTTAACTCACTGAGCCGCGTAGGTGCCCCAAATGTTTGCTGAATTAATTAAGTGAGGGAATAGAAAAGTTAGGCTGGAAAGTGAAGAATTTACCTGAAAAGTTCTATTTCCTTTGGGAAATAAGTGGCAAGGTCCTCTGCTGAAAGGTGCTCAGGGGGTTAGGCATGGGGTAGAGGACTTGATAAGAGCAGTACCAACTGAAATAACCTTCATTGGAAATAGCTTTTTTTTTTTTTAAACGTATAATGTATTATTTGCTTCAGGGATACAGGTCTGTGAATCATCAGTCTTACACAATTCACAGCACTCACCATTGCACATACCCTCCACAATGTCCATAACCCAGCCACCTTATCCCTCCCCCCCCACAACCCCCCCACTCTCCAGCAACCTTCAGTTTATTTCTTGAGATTAAGAGTCTCTTATGGTTTGTCTCCTTCCCCAATCCCATCTTGTTTCATTTTTTCCCTCCCTACCCCCAAGACCCCCCCCCACCATTTCCCTCAAATTCCTCATGTCAGAGAGGTCATATGATAATTGTCTTTCTCTGATTGACTTAATTTTGCTTAGCATAATAGCCTCTAGTTCCATCCACGTTGCAAATGGCAAGATCTTGGGTTTTTGATGGCTGCATAGTATTCCATTTGTGTGTGTGCGTGTGCGCGTGCACGGGAATGCACAGAAATACCTTTTATCCTATTACTCACCTGCTTTTTGTGGTACCTTTTGTTCCTCTAGTATAGCAAGTTCAGACTCTTTCCCCTTACTTTTCAAGTGCTTTGTAGTCTAGATCGTTCTTATTTATCTAGTGATCTTCCCCATCCTTACCCAAATTAAACCCCTCTCAACAAGATCATTGTCTTCAGTAGTTATGTGATAGGCCATTCTTTCACAAATGCTTACTTTTTCTTCCTTATAGCCTTTCCTAATCATTGCCCAAAATGATTGAGACCCAAATCAAGTTGACTTACTCCATAATTACACAGTCTTTCTGTTATTGCCCTTAAAATCAACTATAGTTTAGTGCTTCTCTGCTTTTTTTTAAAGATTTTATTTATTTATTTGACAGAGAGAGATCACAAGTAGGCAGAGAGGCAGGCAGAGAGAGAGAGGAGGAAGCAGGCTCCCCGCTGAGCAGAGAGCCCGATGCGGGGCTCAATCCTAGGACCACGGGATCATGACCTGAGCCCAAGGCAAAGGCTTTAACCCACTGAGCCACCCAGGCACCCCTCTAATTTTTTTTTTAAGAGAGGGATGATGGGGGTCAGGGACAGAAGGAGAGGGAGAAGCCCATGCAGACCTCCATACGCAGTACATAGCCTAAAGGGGTGCCTGATCTCTTGATCCTGAGATTATGACCTGAGCTGAAAGTAAAAGTCAGACACTTAACCAACTGAGCGCCAGTTGCTCCTCTAATTGTTAATTTTGTTCCCCCACTAGTTGATAAATTCTTTAAGGGCAGATACGGTATATCTATGTCACAGTGTTAGTCTGGTAGTAGATAATTATTGAATATTTGATGAATAGCTAAATTAATACACATATGCATCTGACAAATTGCTGCCTAATTTTAAAGTAAGGAAAAGTGTGAGATTTATCCATTTTCATTATTTTCCTTACTTTTATGTGAAGAACTGCATATCAGTTGTCAGTTACCTGGAGGTACATAGATTAGATTCATAAAGTTATGCTCTCAGGTATTGATAAACATAGAATTTACTGTGTATGAGTTGAAATTCCAAAGACCAAGTCATATTATAAATATTACCTGAACTTTATACCAAAATTCTGTGCAGTTTCTGTTATTATATTAAAGTGGACTTCTTTCTGCGTATGACCGAACAGTATATTTACTAATTGCAGTGCTGTGAAGAGAGTGTGAGTCATTGTCAGAAGAAAGCAAAAAATAAGTTGGAAGGGAAAATATTTGTATCAGAGTGTTATAATTCTAAGTGATTTTGAATAACATTTTCAGTGTAAAGCTGCTTTAATATAGTTTTCAAAATGCTGAACCATGTATTTATGTCACTCCTTTTCTGTTATTTTCAATAGATTCAAGGACAGGAGACAGATGATATAAAACTTGAATTTGCAGAAGGAAACCTACCAAAAGAAGAAAGAGAGTTTTTATCAACTTCTCAGATGACCAATTTGCAAGACATTGGTAAATTTTGATTACATACCACGGTGTAGTATTTTTATATGAAATATTTGATCATTTGAGTTTTTACTTTAAAATTTGAAACAACCTAGTGGTCTTTGGCATTTCATTACAATCATTCTGGTCTTAGTTTTCTCATTCTCAAAGTGGAGGGTTTGGACTATTCCTTCTTTGATCCCTTCTCACTTACTTGTTCTGTGATTCTCAATTGTTTTCAATTTAAAGACGTGATATTGGTAGATTTAGGGGTAATACAGACATGAAGTTAGAAGAAATGATCTTGAATTACACTATTCATTTTTTTCATCAGTCAAAATGAGTCTAAATTGAAATTCTTTACTACTAAGCATTATTTTTTCAAAGAAGAATGAATAATTTCTGTAAACACAAAAGTTATTATGCTACTTCAGTAAGAAATTTGTGTTGAAATGTGTATTTTCTTCTCTTCCTATAACTTAGGTGTCAGTTGTGAAAGCAAGTTATCTACTCTGCAAGATTATGAAAAAATTAAACAACTTGAAGGACAAGTTCAAGAATTAGAAAACCTCATATCCTCTTTGCAGCAACAGTTGAAAGAAACAGAGGAAAACTATGGGGCAGAGATCCATTGTTTGCAGGAAAGGCTTCAAGCTGTCACTGTTGTATCCGCAGTTCAGCCAAGGTACCCATCCATTTATAGTCTCATTCAGCAGTATTTATAGCTTAGTAACAATCATAGCATAGTTGTTTTTCAGTAGCAAATGTAACTTAAGCAAAGTTGCTTGAAAGAGATGGGATGCCACATTATCAGGAAATAAGAACAGGAGATAATTCTTTGAAATGTCTGAAGTAAATGTTGTTATAAACCAAAGACATTCTATTATAGAGATTTTACTTATACCTTTATCTTATAAAGATGGTGGTTGTTGTTAATCTGCTGGATTAAATCAGAGAGTGTGCTTGTATTATTTATCGTATGCCTGGTGTTTGCTACTTTGATATGGGGCATACCCAAGAAATACAAGATATCATTTCAGTCATGGCTGGACTTTATCCACCTAGTTGTCTAATATTCAGATTCACTATGTCCAAAATAGAACTCTGGATCTTCCCCTGGAAATTTGCTCCTTCTGCAGCCATCTCCATCTAAAGTGACTCTTCTTTCTCTCCTTTTCCTTCTAATCTATCAAGAAATCCTGTTATCTCTGCCTCCAAAATACATCTAACTGGACCACTTCTCACTAGCCCCCTGCCATCATCATCTCTTACCTGGGTTACTACAACAACTCATCTCCCTGTTTCTACCCTCTTTCCTAAAGTCTGTTCCCAACACATTTCCACAACTTTGCATTTAAAATTTAAGAATTTGCTTTTAAAATTTAAGATCGATCACGTTAGTCCCATACTTTTCTGTCCTAACAATGCCTTACTCAGTCCTACGTGGTGGTTCATTGTTACCACTTGGACTTTATCTCCTTGCCTGTCTCTATTGTCACACCACACATTTTCCGTGAGATCCTCAGACCATCACTATCCTCCTACTTCAGGGACTTCTCATTATTGTTTCTTCTACCTAGAATGCTCTTTCCCCAGATATATACATGCCCAACATGCTTACCTTCTTTGGGTCTTTTTGCAGATCTCATGTTCTCATGAGGCCTATCCTGATCACTCCATTTAAATTAAAATTGCTGTTTAGAACTCTGTACACTAATTTCCTGCTTAATTTTTTCTGTATTACTTAATATTGCCTGTTAATGTATGTAAAGCTGTGTATGTATAAAACTAAAAATAGTCTATTTATAGTTGTAGGGGACTTTGTTTTATTTGCTTTATTTTCTGCCTTTTATGAAAGACTTCAGGCTTTATAATGGTGGGGGTCTTTGTCCATCTGAGTTGTTGATGTATCCCAAACCTTATAATAATTCCCTCTCTGTGCTAGGTGCTCAATAAATATTTGTTAAATGAATGAGAACAGCTCATAACTTAGTTCGGAAGTATGCTTTAATGCTTAAACTACCTCTGTAAAGTGCTCAGAGACTTCATCTAACTTCGGCTGGCTGTTATATGGACTGATATCTTCATAGGCACTTATTAATGGAACCTCAAGCCAAAAATTTTTTTTTCCTTGAGACAAAATACTGAATGTCCACACTTGTTTGGAAGCAGTCTGTTTCTCCTTCCTTTACTCAGTACCGGTATATAGGCTTTGGAATTATCCACCAGCCTTGGCACAGCCTTATAAAGCTTTCATCTTATTTGAGATCGGTGGTTCTTAAACTTGGCCATGCATCAGAAACACCAGAGGTTTTTGAATATTTAAAATTAGATTACTGGATTATCCATTTGGAGAGTCAGACTCAATAGCTTGGAGATGGACCCTGGACATTTGTATTTGTAACAAGATAATTCTGATGCAGATAGTTTATGGATTGACGTTTCGAAACTACGACTTTGAGTTTTCTGATATGAAAGAAAATAAGTAGATAGCAGGAAGTCTCTAATAATCAGCTACAATGTTTCAAGTAACCTTCCTTTAATTAGTGATGCTTTCTCTCTAAAACATGAAGAAAAGGGAGTTTTCTGGAAATGAAGACTTACTTTGCAGTTACTGGATTTGAACTTTTGGTAGTTTACCACCCTTTCTCAGAGGTTTCTGTGATAATCAGTGGAAGTGTGTTGACAGTATCTTTAAACTAAGGCCATAGTTTTCTCCCACCCCGCCCAAAAAAGAGGTTTACTGACCCATGTTCACTCCTACTAGTGGTGATGAATCAAAGTTATTTCTT
>ML107652.1:0-12311 GCA_003697995.1 Taxidea taxus jeffersonii | reverse complement strand
AACAAATAAATAAGTAAATCTTTAAAGAAATAAAATGCATATGCCTGATTTGGGTCTTATATTGGAACAGTTAAATTCTGATTTTCTTTGCTTCTTTTTTGTAATACTTCAGCTGTTCCAGTATAACAATCCCGGTGGATGTGGGCACTTTAAAGGAGGAAGATTGATAAGGTATACAGGAAATACATAAGGAATTAGGCTAAACATAAATTAGAAGGGGAAGACCCAAGGAAATATTATGGGCTGAAGGAGTTAATCACTTCTATATTTGTACTGATTGTTTGCTTCTTGGAGATCAAAATAAAAAGTGAGGCACCATTGCAAAGTAAAAAGTGAGGGCACCATAGCTCTCCTTATCTAGTTCTTTAAAGAAATGCAGATTTTCTCTTGCACATCGCTCTTATAGAAATTTCTCAAATCAAATGTGATAACAGGGCATCATAGCAATTAATGAGCATGAGGCTTGATATAGGATATACCACGCTTTAAATTCTTGTTCTTCTGACTTACTAGATTTATGATCCTAGGAAAGTTACTTAACTTCTGAGTCCATTTTCTCTGTGTGAAAAAGAGGGGAAAAAAAGGAATAAGTAATTTTTATAAGGATTCAGTGAACTAATCTACATAAACCACCTAGCAGATAATAAAGACTCATGAATGAAATTTTTAAAGTAGCCATACTACTGTGATAATGGTGATGTTATAAATATGTATTTTTTAAAGATTTTATTTATTCATTTGAGGCAGAGAGATTGACAGAGGATGAGCAGGGGGAGAGGCAGAGGAAGAGGGAGAAGCAGACTCCCTGCTGAGCCGGGAGTCCAGTGGAGTCTACCCCAGGACCCAGGGATCATGACCTGAGCTGAAGGTAGATGCTTAACCATCTGAGCCACCCAGGCACCCATAAATATTTTTTGTAAGACATTAGTCAGCTAAGCAGATAGCAGAACACCAAAGTGTGTAGGTCATTGAAAACTGTCCCTGAGACATCCAACGTACTATGGTCCAAGAGATTCAGCTTGACTCTAGAATAATGCAGATTGTTGACATTCACTACCAATACTGATAGGATTATACTCTACCCTATACTCTTAGATAGGATGTTGGAAAAAGATTGAGAACCCTTGTTTCAAAAATATAGAAGAAGCCCAGTTAAGGGTAGCGATTCCTAATATAGATCATATTAGATTCAACCTGTGATTTGTGTACTTACTACTGAAAATAAACATTTATTTACATTTCACTGCCAGATGGTGTTCTAAGTGCTATGGTATAGCAGAGGTAAAAGGAGATGAAGTGTTTGTTCCCATAGATCTTACATTCTAGTTGGTGCAGATAGACCCTGTATAGATGGTGGTCAGTACTATGAAAAGAAAACAGACCTGGGTAATAGAACAATTAGGAAATTCCATGGTGTTATTGATACAAGGTTATCACAGAAGACCTCTTAAAGTGGTATAAGAGAAGAACCCTGAAGGAAATGAGAGAGTAAATCATGAAGGTAATAGGTTGAGTACCTTTTGAGAAAGTGGAATGCAAGAGAAAGAAAAAGTCAAGAATTACTCCAATGAATGTTTCAAAGAGGTGGCCAGGAAGAATTGGTAGGAGTGTGAAGACCACTTGCCCAGCTGCAGCTCTGCTGAGTTAGAGGACAATTTGATTCAGTCCTGCCACCCTCACAGTTAGGGGACCCATTTGGTGAAATATTGTGAAATCCTGGCACAGATTTATCTTCTCAGCAGATGTAACTGGATACAGGAGGAAGAAATAAAAGGAAAAAGGGCAAGGGCTTGCCCTTCAGGGGAAGATACTACCTTAGGTTATTTGACATAAGCACCTGGGAGAATGAAGTTGCTATTAGGTGTCAGAAAAGACTGCAAAACAGTAGTTTTTGGAGAGGAGAGGTAGACCTTCAACATAAGAATCCAGACCCATTAAATATAAACACTTCATAAATGTTTAAAAATAAATATTGAAGAAGTGGTCGCTAATATGAATATAGAGTTCAGGAAATAGGATAAGACTAGACATGAAAATATGGTGGCCTGTAGGGCATTGTTTTTCAAACTATGAGTTATAACTCATCTTTAAGTTGTAAAATCGGTTTATTCGTTTAGGTCCAGGATTTTAACATAATAACATAATAGGAAAGTTCAGTTTTATAAATATACACACACATAAGGGTGCCTGGCTGGCTCAGTTGGGGCGGTGCTCTTAATCTTTGGGTTGTGAGTTCAAGCCCCTTGTTGGGTATGGAACCTTCTTAAAAATTAATAATAATAATAGACATGGGTACCTATGTATGCTTTGGGTGTCAATATAAAATATTTTTTATTGGTATGTATGTGTTTACCATGGTTACAGTGAAAAAATTTAAAAAACACTAATGTAGTGACTGTATATAGAAGAGAGGTCTTGGGGCTGAGCCTGGATAATGCTAATGTTGAGAGATCAGAGAAATGAGGAAGAACAAAGAAGATGGAGAAAAAGCAGTGAATTTAATATGGGAGGAACGAAGATTGCATTACAGTAGACAAGTAATAAAAGTATATCAAGAAGAGAATGTATTAAACTGTGTCAAAGCTTTCTGATAGGTCAAGAATGATTAGAACTGCAAATTAATTATTGGATTTTACAATGTGAAATCATGGGTGACTTTCACAAGAACACATTTGATGGGGTGATGCAGACAAACTGATTAGATTGGATTTGAGAGGATGAAGGGGAAGAATGAAGAATGAATTAGAGTTTTACTTGAAAGAGGAGTAGAGAAATAGAGTGGTAGCTCAGAGTAATAGAGGGAGCCAAGCAGTACATTTTTGTTATTGCTGTTTTGTTTCTGTTTAAGAAGAAAGATATCATATTTCCTTGTAATAGAGATGATTAAAGAGAGAAGGGAAAAAATAGCTAATTCAGGAGAGAGAGAAAGTTGTTGGAGCAGTGTCCTTGAGAAGAGAGGAGATGCAACCCCTGGAGAGTTGCCATTAGATAGGAGCATGGCAGTTTAATCCATAATAACAAGAAGGAAGGCAGAGAATATTTGGTTCATGATTCAAGATGTGTTCAGATAACAGTATTTGGAGCTTTGGAAGTTCTCTTCCGATTGCTTCTCTTTTCTCACTAAAATAAGAAGAAAGATCAGCACCTGAGAATGAGAAAGGAAGAGAAGACACTGAAGGTTTAAGGAGAGAAGGCTGTCTAGGAGAAGGAATAAAAAATGGAAAAGACAAGGGAAATTGAGTAGATTTGCCTAGTATCCTGAAGGGTTCATGCAAGGATAGTAGTTACAAATTTAAAATAAGACCAGTCAGCTTGGTTGGATTTTTTTTTTTTTCTCCTCAGCAAAGCTCATTTTAGACAGAGAGTACACAGAGTTACCTGTAATCACAGGTGGAATTTCCTTAGATAGGATAGTGAAATGGAAAGGAGAGAATAACGATGTAATTGAGTCTTCCAGTTGAGTTTTTTAGTTTTCAGACCATACAGCTCTTTTAATTATTTGTTAATTCATTTCTAGTCTAAAGAAAGTGATCTTTATGATACAAACTTTTCAGAATTTTAAAAGCTTCTTTGTGACCTAACATGGCCAGATTTTTGTTGTTGTTATCATCTTTCCTGAGGTATAATTTACATATAATGAAATTCACCAGCTGTAAGTGCAAAATTTGGTGAGTTTTAACAGATGTTTAGTTATGATACCAACTCAAAATGGAGATATAAAACATTTCCATCACCCCCAAGTTTGTTAACGTTCCTTTGGAGACAGTCACCTTCTTTTTATATTGCTGGATTTTGTTTGCTAATATTTTGTAAAGGATATTTATGTCTGTTTACATGAGGAACATCATAGTTTTGTTTTCTTGTACTGTCTTTGGTTATGATATCAGGATAATGCTGGCCTTGTAAAGTGTTGAAATATATTCCCTCTTCTATTTTCTGGAAGAATTTATGTAGAATTGGTTTTATTTTATTTTATTTTATTTTGGGGGAGAGGGGCAGAGGAAGAGGGACAAGCAGACTCTGCACTGAGCACGGAGCTCAATGTGGGGTTCAGTCTCACGACCCTGAGATCATGACCTGAGCTGAAATCAAGCGTAGACACTCAACCAACTGAACCATCCTGGCACCGTGATACTATTTTATTCTTAAATATTTTGTAGAATTTGTTAGTGAAACCAACAGGGCCTGGAGTTTTCCTTTACAGAAGGCTTTGTTAAACTAGGAATCCAATTTCTTTAATAGATTTTGGTTTTTTTAGGTAATCTCTTTCTTTTAGAGTGAGCTTTGTTAGTTTGTGTCACTCAAGGAATTGGTCCATTTCACCTAAACTGTTGAATTTATGTTGGTAAAGTTGTTTATACTATTCCTTTATAACTTAATGTCTGTGGGATCTGTATGTTATCTCTGTTTTCTCTTTTTTTCTTTCTCTTTCCAGCTAGAAGTTTATCAGTTGTATTGATATTGTCGAGGATCCAGCTTTTGTGTTTTAAAAAAATTGCTTTTATTTTACTTTCATTGATTGCTTTTCTTTATTTTTTACTTGTTTCTGCTTCCTTTGGGTTTAATTTGCTTTCTTTTTCAGGTTTCCTAAAAGACCTTTCCTCTTTCCTAATACATACATTTACTGCTGTAAATTTCCCTTTAAGCACATCTTTAAACTGTATTCAACACATTTTCATTCAATCCAAATACTTGATTTCTCTTGTGACATCTTTGATTTGTGAGTTATTTAGAATTATGTTGTTAAATTTCTACATTTTAGGGATTTTCAGCTATCTTCCTGCTAATTTAATGTATAATTTTTATTTCTTTATGGTCAGACATACCTTGTATGATTTCAGTTTGCTTTAATTTATTGCCCTAAATATGTTCTGATTGAATGTTCCATGCATACTTGAAAAGAATGAGTATTCTGCTGTTGTTCAGACTTCAAGTTTTCCTCTGGTATTATTTCTCTTCAGCCTGCCTTGGTAACAAATTTGGCATACAACATACTGTATGTCATCTAATTTTTGAATTGTATATTGAACATTTTGAATATTGTATGGACACTGGGTCTTACAATATTCAGAAAAATGTGAATTCTCTTTTAAAAATAGACAGTCCAGGGGCGCCTGGGTGGCTCAGTGGGTTAAAGCCTCTGCCTTCGGCTCAGGTCATGATCCCAGGGTCCTGGGATCGAGCCCTGCATCGGGCTCTCTGCAGAGCAGAGAGCCTGCTTCCTCCTCTCTCTCAGCCTGCCTCTCTGCCAACTTGTGATCTCTGTCAAATAAATAAATAAAATCTTTAAAAAACAAAAATAAAAATAGACAGTGCAGATAGGGACAGACCACAAGTTCTGTTTCACCTTCCTAAATTTCTTTAACTTTTGATGCCCTCTGCAGTTTGCTTGCTTTTGTTTACTTTTCAGATCTCTCTGGTAGTTGCTTTTATATTTTGTTCAATTTCCAGTTGTGGAAGAGAGGGGCTGTAGTGGGTTTCATTTGTGCTAACTAGAATTACAAATCTCTGTCTTATTTTTTTTAATTCCACAATTTAGATAGAATTATTGCTTCATACTTATCAGTGTTTAGATTTATCTACATATTTACAAAAAGAAATTTTAATGCTCTAATCCTTTTTGCATCCAATGGCTGCCTCCTGGGAACTTTTTCTGCCTTTTGAGGGACATCCTTTAGAAATTTTTTTACTTAAAATCTACTAGGAGTAAACTTTTTATTTCATGCTTTTATTTTGCTTTTATTCCTGAAGGGTGGTTTTATTGACCATTCAAATCTGGGTTGATAGTTATTTTAATGTCAGAACTTTAAAGATAACCTTTCATTGTTTTCTGATTTCCTCTTGTTTCTGCTAAGAAAGTCCTTGTCATTTTAATTATTGTTCCCTCATAGATAATACATCTTTTTATTCTGGAAACTTTAAAAAACTTTTTGGTGTTCTCTTTATTTGTCCTTCCAAGATTCGTTTGTCTTCTCAATTAGGAGTGATACCTTATGTATTCTCATCTATTACCCATGAAAGAGTTCCTTTCCATTATTCTATAATATATCCTCCTGACACAGTGATTAGATGTTGGATGAACATTCCCACTCTATCCTTCATCTCTTTGCTTCTCTTTCATATTTTTAATCTTTTTCTCTGTGTTGCATTCTTAGTATTGAGAGACAAGCAGATCAGATTCAGGACAGGAAAAGTAAAAGCTAGTCTGGAGGTTTTACCACTAGTTGGAGAAGATTAAAGGCATGTAAAATAGAGAATATCTCTGTCACTTTCTGTAGGATTTCTTTTAGTTTAAAACCGTTTTGAGGGGTGTCTGGGTGGCTCCATTGGTTAAGCATCTGCCTTCAGCTCAGGTCAGATCCCAGGGTTCTGCATCAGGCTCCCTGCTCAGCGGAGAGTCTCCGTCTCCCTGTCCTTCTGCTCCTCCCTTCCCCTGCTCATACTCTCTCTCTCTCTCTCAAATAAATAAAATCTTAAAACTTAAATAAATAAATAAATAAAACCACTTTGACTGGTAACTTGCTTTTTAAATTCCTGCTGGTATGATGTGGATAGAACTAGATGGTATTATGCTAAGCAAAGTAAGTCAGTCAAGAAAGACAATTATCATATGATCTCATTCATATGTGGTATTTAAGAAGCAAAACAGGAGATCATAGGGTAAGAGAGGAAAAAGTAAAACAAGACAAAACCAGAGAGGGAGACAAACTGCAAGAGATTCTTAGTCATAGGAAACAAACTGAGGGTTGCTGGAGGGGAAGCAGGTGGAGGGATGGGGTAACTGGGTGGTGGACATTAAGGAGGATATGTGACGTAGTGAGCACTGGGTATTATAAAAGACTGATGAATCACAGGCCTGTACCTCTGAAACCAGTAATACATTATATGTTAATTAATTTAAATTTTAGAAATATTTAAATAAATTCTTGCTGATATTTATAAATCTAATCCTTTTTATTTCTTTAGGTCATTGTGTCAATGAGTATAGCATTTGCTCAGCAAACTGAACTATCTAGAATAACTGGGGAAAAAGAGGATACTACATTGTCAAAACAAGAACATGCTTTCTGTCAGCAAGAACATTTAAATGAAATGAAATTATCAGAGGGTCAAACTTTTGAAGCAATGGACATGAAATTTAAAGAAGAATTTAAACCACTTAGTAAAGAGTTAGGGGATGATGGAAAGGAAGTTCTGTTATCAAACAATGATAATCTTGATGATATACTAGAGTTGAAGGACCATGAACTGACTATTTCAGAAGAAATGTTCTCCAAAGATAAAACATTTATAGTCAGAGAACCTGTAAGTATGTTTCCTTATATAAAAAATTGTGGCTTCCTTCACAATAAAATATCAATAATTAATGTTCCTTAATGGGGAAGGAAGGTATCTAATCTAGTCTTAACTTAGGGATTCGAATTATGAATGTGTTTTATTACTTACATATAAATAAATGATTTAATACTATTATTAAATAAAACAAGTCTGGTTCATAGTATTGTTAATCTTGTACATATTGTGAATGGTAAAATCTCATTGTAGTTATACCTGCATTATTTTTGTTTCGGCCAATTTAAGATTAATTATCTTATAGTTTAGCAATATGTATGAATACTTGCTTCATTTAATGTGATGATAACATCACCAGGAAATAGCTACCTGTTTAAGAAGATAATTTAAAATACTGTACTCTATCTACTAGTTCTCTTCTTCTTTGCTTACTCATTAATGGAGGATCTATTCTGTCTGTACCACAACCATTTGTACGTTTAGCAAAGTAGCAAATCCTACATTTTAAAATTACTTAAATTCAGATTTTTTATTAATGTTCAGGATGTGTTGTCTTGTTTAGAGGCATATTCAAATAAAATTGTCAACTTCTACATGAGGTGCAAAACTAAGGTATTTGTGAAAACCTTTTTAGTTTACCAGCAACTATTCATTTAAGTAGTAGTTCTTTGGGAATTGAAGTACTTGTGAACTTCATTAAGGAGTTAATTTCTTATGAGTTTGAGAAAGTGGAATATAAAGCTTTTATTTCCAAATAAAAATTGTTAAAAATTGCTTCTTATCAAGCAGTTCTCTGTAGTACTGTGATAACCACTGCATAATATAAGTAGGTAATTAAAATTTTTCATGTTTTATAAATTTAATTTTAAATTATAAATATTCTATTTATATTATCTCCCCATCATAAAATATCAGGAGGGATAATGGAGTTATAGCTTCATTAAGAGCAGAGGGCATCCTGAGGGTTTTTAATTTTTATTCTCCTCCTCCCATAAAATCAGATTGCATCTGAATGAACTGCTAAACAACTCTTGCTTTTAGAGACTAACATGTGTAATGATAATAAACTAACTTTACACCAAATTGGAATTATAATTAAGACAGATTTTTTTTTAACTTTATGTTTTAGTTTAGTAATGGGGAGAAAACATCAGGTGCTTTGTGGGTTAGAATTGCTTTCATATGTGTTTCTAATGATGTTGATGCTGACAGATTTCCATGAAATGTTTTATGCATGCTGCTTTTTTTTTTTTTAAACTATTGTAGATCCATGATGAGATTTTGGTATCGAGTATGGATGCTTCTAGACAACTAATGTTAAATGAGGAACAGTTGGAAGATATGAGGCAGGAACTTGTACGACAATACCAAGAACATCAGCAGGCAACAGAAATGTTACGGCAGGCACACATGCGCCAGATGGAGAGACAGAGAGAAGACCAGGAACAGCTTCAAGAAGAGATTAAGAGACTGAACAGACAATTAGCCCAGGTATGGAACTTAGAGGCCTTTTTCTCCCCAATTAAAATAACAATATTCTTTATATAGCCTTTTTTTAAAAGTCAAAATTATTGCCAAGATACAAATAAATACAAATATTTAACATCAGGAACAGACTCCATTAGCACAGCAGCCTTAGATCTTGTTAGGAACACCTAACTCAACTTTGGAGTGCCTGTCTGTGCCATTTTATATATCTGCCTTTTTTTGCCATTGGAAAAGTGGCTACAAGGTTGTTTGTATGTTTGTTTTGAATCATTCCATTGACCATACACAACAAAAGCACTTTGACAATTTTGGAAATTCTTTGTGCTAAGATGCAGTTGATAGTCATTTTTCCTATATTCATTTCTAGTTTTGTGAGTCCACCAATTAGCATCTCCAAGATTTACCTTTATCTATCTTTAACCTGTCTTTTTAATCATGAATGGGAATCTGAAGTAGTATGTTTCTGGAACTTTGTCCAAGGAAACATCTCTTCTTGATTTGAGAAATGCAGATTTACCTAACATTCTTGTCCCTTTCCTTACTTCTTGGTATTTGGGAGCTGGATTCTTACCAATTGCTATATACAGTGTACTCACAAAATCATTACAGAAAAGCAAGAAATATTTATATAGAAGTTCCTATAAAAACAAACGTATTCAATTTATCTTCAAAACTTAAATGAGATTTAAAAAATAGAGAAATCTTGAAATGTGTTCTTTCAAACGTAGAATAATAAGAAAATTGGGAGTTGAACATAAAACATATCATTTGGAAAAATTGGTGTTGCTTTTCTTCATCGCATTTTGTGAATTTAAAACTCTGATTTTTCAATGCAAAATTGGCATATAAAAATAATATTAATTGAGCTTCACAAATTCCTGAATTAGCTTTTTTAAGTTTCAAATTTTGCATTGAACTTTATATGTGCTTTTAACCCCTAATCATGGGATGTAACTCATAGGTAGAAAGGGCCTCTTGGTTCTAGGGGGTTAAAAGAAATCTGCTAATTATTTCTGCTTTTTTTCTCTTCTATCGCAAACAATATTCTCTCATGACCTTTTTTCTTATTTAGAGATCCTCAATAGATAATGAAAACCTGGTTTCAGAGAGAGAGAGGGTGCTTTTAGAGGAGCTGGAAGCACTAAAGCAGCTGTCTCTAGCTGGAAGAGAGAAGCTGTGTTGTGAGCTGCGCAACAGCAGTACGCAAACACAGGTAGTATGGACTTTGGCCCACCTAGGAGCAATGGATCAACAATGCAGTAGGATCTCTTTGTCTTTGTTTTTGGTATGAATGTGTTTTTATAGGTGTTGAGCTTAATGTATTTGTGATTGTTTACATCCAAGGTAGGTGGAGTCAAGATGTTTTACCTTCTGTTTAAGGTAATTTGCATAGGACATTGCTATAGCAGCAACTATTGTTTTACCAGAGAGCAACCTAACAAACTTCATGTCACACTAGAGCATGCAGTAGTTTGAACCCATTAAACTTCTTTTCATCTCTGCATTAGGTTGCTTATCTTTTTTGATAATGCTAATCCCTTAATAAAATGTAGTTAAATATTATTTGGAAGATTATCTATTTTGCCTGCAGAGTTTTCTGTCTCACCTCATAACAATATAGAAGAACGACATGGTTTTTCCCAGATGACAGGTTTTCTTTCTGTTTTGTCCTCTCTACCTTTACACAAACTTAAGCAGAATGGAAATGAAAACCAAGAGGAAATTGAAGAACAGATCTTTAAAGAAAAGGAGTCAGACAGAAAACAGACAGAAGATGTGCCTCCTGATATTCTGACCAATGAAAGGTATGCAGAATATGTATTTTTTTGGTACAAAGGGAATTAGTTGTTTCAGTGTGGTAAACTTTGTCCTTATTTTGATCTTGTACATTTATTTGTCCATTTTACTGTGTATGTAAAGAATTGTCAGTTTTTGATTGTTAAATAGAACGATTTTTAAAAATCTTTCTTATATGTAAAGTAATTTTTGCTTGGATATTGACCATGTACTTATCTCAGCAAATGATAAGGCATTATTTGATTATTGAGCCTTTCTTGATTAATTTTATTCTGCTCATATGCCATTTTTTATCCTAAAAAACACAATTACACTTGTGAGTATATTTCTTCACTTCATGGACATGCATTCAATATAAGCCACCCACTTGCTTGTGATGAGGAAAAAAATGAAGTGTGATAGTCTGCGATTAGCTTCTTTATTTCATTTACTGCATATCAGATGAGAACTTTTAATCCATATCCCACTTTTATAGAGGAATAAATTAATGATCCGATGTTAACAAAACTTTCCCTGACTTGATTTTGTAGTTGTTAATATATAAGTGTAAAATATTAAATGAGAATTTACCCCCATATTAAGGACTGTAAGCATAATATTTTAAAATTTGTTTTGTTCAAATGAAAATAATTTCTTTAATTTTAAATTAAACTAATACCTACTAACTTAATTTCCTCCTTTTCCAATTTCTGTGACTGTCAACCCTCTGTGTCCTCCTAACCTCCTTCCTCAGCTTGCATGGAGGAATTTGGCCCCTAAGATTTTGGCTTCCCCATTGGATCATCAGTATGGAACACAGTCAGTATGGAACTCAAACAAGAAAGACAGTGTATGAAAATTAGAGTTACCATGGCAATATAAAATAAACCTTGTTTATTTTATATTATTTATCTCTTGTTTTTAAAACAATGTAGTGTTTAATTTTTAGGAATTTTTGCAGCAAGTGCTAATAAATGAGTATTCATAATTATTTCTCTTTACCATCATATTAATTTTAACTACTTTTCTTACCTAAAAATACAAATTATCCTAGTCCTGAGGCATTTGGGGCTTTAACAAAACCTAAGAAAAAGTTAAATAAAACCCTTGACTGACTTACTACTACTAACTAAATTACTTAGAGTTTTATTTTTAATGCCTGGTCTCATGTAAGCAGAGAACTTGATCTAGGTACGAAAATAGAACTCTTTCACTTGACAAATACTGAAGGAAAACTTGTCCGTTTATTACCTTGTCTTAAAATAGTTATGTCATGTGCCTGTGAAAATAGATATCCTTTAACCTGATTTTTGGTTATCTCCCACAGTGTGAAGTTGAGAGAGCAAACTGTCTTAAGGCAAAGGACCTTTACCATGAAAGTCTCTTACTTTATCTATATGTATTAAATATAAAGTTTGCCACTGTTGTAGTACTCTTATTGAATTAAGCTATTAGGACAAGAGAATTGTTTAGCTATTCCAAAGGTTAATCACATAATCTTCTGAATCAGCATTTATGGAAGTATATTTCTTGACATGAAAAGATATTTGTGTCAAGCAAAAAAAAACCCAAAAAACAAAAAAACATAAAAACTCTTTGTCCAGGATAATTCCATTTTTTTTTCAATGAATATATTTATGAGTAGAGGGGAAGGCTAGAAAGATAGGCATTAAAATGTTAACAGTGATTATTTTTGCTGAGATATTTAGGTGGGTGGTTAGCAATATTTTCTAATTTTTTTGAAAATGAAAATG
>RCUC01153582.1:0-17003 GCA_003697995.1 Taxidea taxus jeffersonii | reverse complement strand
CCTGCCTCTCTGCCTACTTGAGATCGATCTCTCTCTCTCTCTCTGTCAAATAAATAAATAAAATCTTAAAAAAAAATGCCAAACTGTAAAAAAGAAAGAAAAAAAGAAAAGAAACAGAGGACTCAGACATAAATTGCTCTTCATTCCTTTTACATAACTACTAAAATACACAGAACTCAAGGATGACAAAAGAAAGCATGTCTGAATTGGGTGGGACTAAGGTACTTACAGATGACCTGGAATGGTATATTGAGTTTGCTTTAAAACTCAAGGCTTGCCCCAGGCCCCCCTCCAGGCAGAATAAACTTGGGTAGGGAAGACAGATAAAATGGACAAAATGCTGATAATTTTTGGGACTGCAGGGCAGGCACACAGGAGTTTCTTATACTGCTCCGTTTTTGTGATTGTTAAAAATTTGTTCATAATAAAAGTAAAAAAAAAAGGACAGCCGAAGCATCTGCCGTGACCGGGGACTCCACGTGGTTACCCCGACGCTCGTGTATCTCTGTGAACATGGAGGAATGGGGTTACCTGAAGGACAGGCCAGAGCCCTCTGGGGGATGTACCCATTTTCTATGGCTGTGGTTCGAAGTACTACAAACCGGGTGGGCAGAGGGGGTTTAAAACCACAGAAATCTCTTCTCTCACAGTTCGGGCGGCTTAGGGGTCGGTGAGTCCCGACTCTCTCTTAGGCTTTCGGGGAGGATCCTTCGAAGCTTTTGCAGCTTCTGGAGGTGATGGCAGTCCTCGGAGTGCCTGGCTTACAGAGGCAGCTCTCCAGTCTGCCCCCGTTGTCACATGGGGTTTCCCTTGTGTCTCTTGGCATCGTCTCCCCTCTGCGAGAGTCTTATCTCTGACTCTGTTTTCTCTGCCAAGCAGGACAGCGCTCGCCCTGTGTGAGGGCCCATCCTCACTGAGTATGATGACCTCATCGTAACTTGATGACGTCTGCAAAGACCCTGTTTCCAAATAAGGTCACGCTCACAGGTCGGGGTGTGGGGGGAAGGTTAGGACTTCATCGTACCTTTTGTGGGGGGAGGCACACCCCTGAACTGGTGAAAGGACAGGGCGGAGGGAGCAGCAGGGCAGCCAGGTGCTCCGCAGGGCACGTTTCTGCCATGACTCAGCTCTCCAGCAGGGGGGCGACGGCGGACCCAGTGCTCGAGATGGCTACGGTTACCCAAAATGCTTCAGTCCTGGCCAACTTTATCTTTTCCAAACCGAGACAAGCCTTTTCTGGGACCCACTTCCCATTTGGCAGCCTTGACTGATGAGTGATCCACCTAGACTCTTGCATTCTTCACCTCCTTTCACCAGGATGTTCTTGGGGATGATTCTAACCAGGATTCACTTAAGATCTGTTTTAGGAAAGGTTGGTTTCTTACTCTTTGACAGAGACATGTACATCACTTTTAGAGTTTATCTTTTGAGCTGGCTGCTGAAGTTATTTTAGACTCTACAGTTAAATTGACCCAGAAATCATTCCTCTTTTGAAACTTCCTCTGAAATGTTACTCACTCTGACTCTTTAACTGAGGATTACATTGTGCTGTTTCTTGCTCTGTAATCTTACTCTGGCCTTTGACCAAAAGCAATAGAATCGGACCTCTATGTTAAATGGTACTTAGAACATATATAATTTTATTATAGTAAATGCAATATCTGATAATTGCCGTGTCCTCTCAGATAGTCATCTCAAGAGTTTCACGGAGGAAGTGCGAACTCCTCCACACTTGGTGACCTGTGTGGGCTGAAGACTGTTGGTTACTTTCTGGAAGATTCTGGAGAAGGGACTCATGCCCTTCCTCTATAACCACCTTTTTTTTTTTTTTTTCTTTCATTATTTCTTTAAAAAAGATTTTAGTATTTAGTATTTTAGTATTTTAGTGTTTAGTATTTTAGTATTTAGTATTTCTTTTAAAAAGATTTTAGTATTAATTAATTTATTTATTTGAGAGAAAGAGAGAGAGCACAGGCAGGATGAGGGGCAGAAGGACAAGCAGGAGAGGGACAGTGCAGAGTCCCATGTGGGGCTTGATCCCACAAACCTGAGGTCATGACCGGAGCTGAAATCAAGAGTTGGATGCTTAACCGAATGAGCCACCCAGGCGCCCCTCCACAGCTATCTTTACCCTGTATTTTAGTTCTAGTCAGGGGGAGTGATTATCAACCCATGTGTTTTCCTCTCCCCACTTCCAGGAGAGTGGGAAGGGCCTGAGCAGGAAGAAGCTGATGCTTTGTGGAGGAGGAGGAGAGGCTGGTCTGATCCAAGTGCAGGGAGTTGAGGGCCAGAGTGAACTTGGGTGCTAGTCTGGGGAGCTTAGATATGGACCACTGTGGTTCCTGGGCAGAGATAAAGACCGATGAGCACAAGATGCGGTATTGACCCTTGGTTCCCCCATCCCTGTGTACAAGTGGAGGTTCAGTGCTTCGCCGTATCCAAACAAGACTGCTGGTGATATTTTAACAGCTTCCGTGTACTGCCTGCATCCTACGGGCTAGGCACTGCGCTAACAGCTTTACATGCATTGGGTACCTGCCAACTGTCCTCATTTTCCGTCCTCTGTGTGAGAGTAATTCATTCTTTACCTTGGGTGGGCTCTTCCATATTGTTTTTCAAAATCCAGATTTACAAAAGGCTCTCAGTTTTACAGTAAAGCTCATTTGTCCCTCTTCCTATGGCGCAATTAACGTACTATATACAATTTGTAGAAAGTCTGTTTACAAAGGGCTCTGTTAGAAGATTCCTTTTCTTGAAAGCACAGAAACACAAATATCAGAAAGACTTGGAGTGCGTTGATGGCTCACTTATCTCGAGCAATATTTAATGCAATAGAATTAATTGTACTAGTAGAAAGGACTGGGACTGAGGTCCTAGGAGCTTTTTATAACTGCACTGAAAGGAGCCATAGACTCACCCCTGACATCCAGTCAGAACTGTACCTCACCCACAATAGAGCCAGGGTGATTTTTTAAAAAGCTATCCATTAAAAAAGATCTTCTGAGGCGAGCCCATTATTTCCTTTGTGAGTTTGGATCAGAGTCTAAAACCCTGACGAGTCAAAGTTCCTTCGCGCTCTTGCTATGATTCCAGCCTGTTCCTTTTATGTCATGTTCTCAGCAGAGATGGAAAAGACACAGTCACCTTCCAATGTATCTGTACCTGTTAAATTCCCAAGAGCTGCCACTAACTGGCACATTTAAATAATTGCCACCGTCTCTCCCAGTCTGAGTTTCTGACCTCCCATTTATTTTCTGTTCTCTATTAAAGTATTTGGTTTCTCCGTGTTTCTTTTAAAAAGTTGCACCTCAGTGTGTTCACATTCTAAGGCCTTAAGCTTGTTTCGTATCTCCTTTTTCTTAAAAGACACAGGGAAGTGATGGTTCTGCAGATTGCTGAAGACTGTGGGGCAGGAGGCAAGGGAAGTCATAGTGTTAACCTGCAGGCGATTGGAAATCCCCAGCCTTCTTCAGGCTGAGGGGCGTCCAGATGGGGGCTTTTTGCTTATTTCAGGTCCACGTTCTGAGCCCACGGCGTACAAGTTCAATGAACATAACATCCCCAAGTAACCTGGAATTCTGAGTGAACCTCAGCTTGTTACTTTATGGTCTTTATCCCAAGTCCTTGCCAGTACCCTTAAAAATTAAGCAGATTCTAGATGAGTGGCCCTGCCAAGAGATTGATCTGCTATTAACCACTGCGTTAACCCGAATAACAACGATCAGAGCCTGCCTTGTGTCCTGTGATGCGGCTTAAAGATACAAGAAAATAGAACCAACCTCACACATTCTGGGCCAGCTGTAAGGGACCTGCAGCACCCCTTGGACCATCATTCCTCCTGGGCAAGTGTCCTAGGTGTGGCGTGCACTACCAGGGACGGTTTGCAAACAACATTTAACGAAGTGTTAACCGTAGCATAATTCTGTTTTCACATGTATTAGAAAAAAGATAACAAAATCATCTACCCAAGAATCAACTTTTGAAAACTACACAATAGGTAAATAGAGGAGGCAGCGGGTAGCCATGGAGAGACCTCTGAAGATGGGACCCACCTGTCTTAGGTGGGAGCCCCTGCTGGAGAGGGTGTGGAGACCCTGGGCCCTTGCTCTGCCAGCCCTCCCTGCCTCACCCTTGCTCTGCTGGTCCTCGTTTTCCTTCTTCATCACTGCCTTTCTCCCGTCTCCAAGATGCCCCTCTTCTGGGCTTCTTCCTCCTCCCCTCCCTTCCTCAAGGCATCTCTGGTGGTCCTCCGGGTTTTAAGAGGAAGAAGGAAGGAAGCTCACATTTATTGACAATTAACTATTTGCTGGAAGGTCACAGACTTAAGTGAGGCATTGGCTGCTAGTGAGGCTTGGGGTGATTTCTTGGGAGTGCTTCTCACATTTTCATTGGAATCACTTCCAGATCTGGTTAAAATGCAGATCCTGGGGATGCCTGGGTGGCTCAGTGGGTTAAGCCGCTGCCTTCGGCTCGGGTCATGATCCCAGGGTCCTGGGATCGAGTCCCACATCGGGCTCTCTGCTCGGCAGGGAGCCTGCTTCTCCCCTCCCCTCTCTGTCTGCCTCTCTGCCTGCTTGTGTGATCTCTGTCTGTCAAATAAATAAATAAAATCTTTAAAAAAAAATGCAGATCCTGGACAATAGGTCTGGGGTGGGTCTGAGATTTTTACATTTCTGGCAAGCTCCCAGATGTTGCTGCTGTTCTGTGGCCCCCGCTGGGAGTAGCAAGGGTTGAAGGTGGGGCTCTGCTTTAGATAACTAGGAACAGAGAAGGATATTTATAGGAAGAGGTGGAGTTCTGAAACCACCTATTTCATCTGCAGTGAAACCAATATAATTATTAAGAACACTGTTTACAAGTCCGGCATGTCTCGTTCTATGGAAGGAATACGAGATAGTTTCTTATACCGACCAAGGCGGTTTGTAATGAAAACTTTGGCTCCAATTGTTGCCCGGGCGCTGCCAGGGGAACCAGCCCCACACAGGGAGTGTGTAACCTAATATTATTGTGTGTGAAATAATGAGCTCCGACCTGGGGCTTTGGTTTCTCTCCCTCGCTCAGGGAACAAGCTAGCTCCCTGGTCTGGTCAGGCAAACCTGGGTGCATTTCTCCCCCACCTGGGGTTGCTTCAGAGTCCCTTTGTCTGGGGGCAGAAAACTGGATTGTTGACTTGTTCAGAGAGTATCGGTATGTTCATGTCTGTTTAGTTATGGGAACCAGAACTGCCAGTTTGTTCTGAAGGTTACAATAGATACAGGATTACAAAACAAGCCAGCTAAATAGAATAGGACCCGGATGGAGGTCACGTTAAAACTAGGAGACTTTCTCCAGGGCCATGCTATTTGGAATGAAATGACCCCTGATGTTATTTTACCTGCAGAGATGAGAGGAATGTTCTTGTGCCATGCTGTGGTTTTCCAGCATCCTTTCTGTTCAGGTAGAGACATCTACAGAAGGAACAAGGCAAGGCTGTCTTTTAAAGATTCAACAGCAGCGAGACCCTAAGCAAAAACCAGGCCTTCCCAGTGACACAAGGAGCCATCTGATTGTAGAATACTAAGTGCTGAAAGGGCTCCTGGGGGTCACCTAACAAACCGTGTTTCATTTTGGGGGGGATCGTTGTATTCCGAATTCTCTTCCACCAAAACACACCCATTCACTGTGTTGCATGTAATTTCCAGGGATTAATGGGTTTCCTAACGAACCCACAGATTCTGGGTTAAGGACCTCTGACGTAGTACACTTATTTCTTTTTATAGATGAGAAAATTGAGGCCCAGAGAGAAGCTGACTGACCGTTGGCCGCTTAGCAATGCTCATGATGACTAAGTTAGACCAGAGGATATAAGTGTCACGGGGGTGCGCAGGGAAGCCAGGGGTGCAGCTCCCTGCCTGTAGGATTCCTGCTGGCCCCGAGAAACACCCGGGGAAAGAGCTTTTGGAGAGAGTTAGAACCTGTTAGCTGGGAGCAACTCAGTATCTAACCAAAGAATGTTTGAAGAGAAGTAGAAACAATCAAGCCAGAAACTTACTGGCCCTGGATGTTATGATGTGCTCAAGAGATGTAAGGGGGGAACCCTGCTGCTTCTTGGTAGCCGTGCACTAAGCTGCATTTTTGGGGGTGTTAGAGGGCAGGTAATAAATTCCTTTCAGGGTTTGAATTCACATACCTATGTGAATCTTCCACATCCCTGAAACCTTACTTAGGCAAGATGCCCCACTGAAAGGGAAGTTTTAATTTGGCAACACACTTTGGGGTCCGGGCGTCCCTGGCACAGTCTATGTGTTCCATGAATACTTACTTATTTGAATAAAGGGGCTTTATTTAACATCATTGTAGTTTTCTGGGGAAAGGAGATGCAGGAAACCAGAGGGAGACCAGGACACGGTGTGCAAGTAAACAGTGGGAAGATGGGGTTCCTAGTGAGGGATGTAGTCTTGCAAACATGTTACCAAAAGAAGCCAGATACAGAAGGATACATACTTGAGCCCAAGGCAGACACTTAACCAACTGAGCCACCCAGGTGCCCCAACCAGGATCTTTTCCAGGAGAGATCCAGGGTCCGATGAGAATTTTCTGGGCTCATTTCTACACGTGGTGAAGGAGACACTATGTCAAAATGTGAACCTAGTAAGGTGTTGACCAACAGTGGGGTTACTTGGGATGGGTCTGGGAAATCCGCCTGCTCATGCCACTTTCACAAACAGGTGGGTGGTAGTCAGTGCCAAGAGCTGTGCTGCTCCAGTGAAGTGACCAGCCAGCGACCAGCCCTTGTAGCCTGTATTAGGGCATCCGGCCCATCTGCCCCATAGAAGCCACAGGAGGCCAAGAGGATATTACTCCAAAAAGCATGATGTGGGCATCCCGAGCCTTGCTCCCTTTCTCCACGTGCATGGGTCGAACCTGGATTTTCAGCTGTGACTGCTGCATAAAGGAAGTGGACCTCCCAGTTCCTCTCTGTAATAAACCTTAGTAGGATATAGATTTCTACACACCAAATCCGTATCAAGAAACACCATTATTCTGAGTGAAAAAAGGGAAGTCACATACAATATGGTTCCTTTCATGGAAGTAGTAAAACCAGACAAAATTAGTAAATGCCTTGTTCAGGGACAGAGACAAGACAGGAAACAGATACTAGGTATTACAGGAAGTGGTCTCTGGGAGCAGGAGAGGGCGGTGGGGAGGGGCACAGGGAAGTATCAGGAATGCTCTGTATTTTATGCTGGGTGGTAGGTACACAGCTGTGTATTTTGTCATTATTCCTTAAACTATATATGTACTCCTTTACTTTTATGCAGTGCTCATAATCTAAAAACAAAAATATGATATAATATCTTAAGGCAATATTTTATGTTGGGATTTCTTTGTGCTTTACTTTTTTTTTAAAGATTTATTTATTTGTTATATAGAGAGAGCGCACACAAGCAGGGGAAGGGGAGAGGGAGAGGAGCAGACTCCTTACTAAGCATGGAGCCCGGTGCGGAGCTCCCTGTGGGGCTTGATCTCATGACCCTAAGATCACAACCTGAGCAGAAACCAAGAGTCTGAAGCTTAACCGACTGAGCCACCCAGATGCCCCTTTGTGCTTGATTTTTTTTTTTTAAGATTTTATTTATTTATTTGTCAGATAGAGAGAGAGCACAGGAGCGAGCACAGGCAGACAGAGTGGCAGGCAGAGGCAGAGGGAGAAGCAGGCTCCCTGCTGAGCAAGGAGCCCGATGTGGGACTCGATCCCAGGACACTGGGATCATAACCTGAGCCGAAGGCAGCCGCTTAACCAACTGAGCCACCCAGGCGTCCCTTGATTTTTAAAAGTATATTCTATGATTTAATATTTTAAAAAACATATTGGACTAAGCTGGCAACTCTGATTTTTTGAAAGGATAAGTTATTTTGAGATTCTGCCCCCCCCCCCCCTTTTTTGGTGTTAAACTGCCCTTTCCTTTGATGGCCTTTTAATGAAGTGTTGGTGATAGTAACATTATATCTGGGATTTAAAAACAAAAAGCTCCTTTACAGGTTAAGTAACAAATCCATACCCCCACCTTCCCCCCCGCCAAGTTAACCAGTCCGTGACATTCAAAAGACTGGGAACTGCCAGGTGTAGATGACATTTCTGTGGGAAATGAAGACATTGCCTTAGTATTGTGCTCTAAGGATTTGTAGGGAAAAAAAGGAAAAGGGGTGCTATGTAGCAGAGTAATGCCTGGAGATGATGAAAAGGATAGGTAGAATCTTCTAAAGTTTTTTTTCCAAGAGCTTTTCACATTCTCAGATACACTGTGCATTCGTTTGGTAACCTTTCTTGTGGTCTTGAAAAAAATGGAGTGGGGAAGCACAGTCACTCTGTGTTGTATTTAGTAGGATCCCAGCAAGTGTCACTGTATTGGAACTTTATTTTCCCCAGCACTGAAGCTGTAAGTATTCTGCCACCAAGTAGCAGTATTCACAGAATCTGAGAGTTGGAAAAGGACTTAGAGGTAATAGAACAATTATTATGATAATCAGCATTTATTGATCTTTTAGTTGTGTGCCCTGTGTGAGGGCTTCACTGACACCAGTATGTGCTCAGGGAAGGGGCTCTGCTTTGGGAAAACAGAGTAAAAATTCTTTTTGCTCTAAAAAACAATTTTGCAATAGTGCATTTTTTGCCTCCGGATGTCATTGTTGTTGTTGTTTTAAGATTTTATTTATTTATTTGAGAGTGAGAGAGAGCTTGAGAGGGAAGAAGGTCGGAGTGAGAAGCAGACTCCCCATGGAGCTGGGAGCCTGATGCGGGACTCCGGGATCATGACCTGACTCAAAGGCAGTTGCTCAACCAACTGAGCCATCCAGGCGCCCTCCAGATGTCATTCTTGGAATGTGCTCCTTATTGTATAAGCCACTTATAATTGGGTATTTTGTTCCTTGCAGGCAAAAACACCCTGACTGATAATCCCACCCATGTATAGTGAACGGCTGCAGTAGTATACTCCCTCTTCGGGAAGAACATCAAGGACAGTATTTGGAGGAAAATCTTCCCAGTGGGCAGAACTTCAGCAGATCTCCTGGTTGCTTGTTTTGCCTAGGAGAGATGGCTCGAGGTATGGGTTTACTTGTGGATTGTGGTTAATGGTTTGGCTTCATGGTCAGGGACTTGGAGGGACCATGACTGCAGAATTGATGGTCTGGGGAACAGGTAGATGGGGTAGATTTCTATGAATGGAAATGAAGGGGTGGTCTCAGCAGAGGAGGATTTTAATAGTCAGGTAGATAGAACCATTGAACAGACGTCAGTCAGCCTCCTTCCCCGGCCACTCTAGCCATTGCCATTGTCAGGGGTAAAGGATATACATGGGCTCAGAACCATGGACTTCCACTCACCGAGGCCAGTCTGGCTATGGCCGTTGTTGAGTGCCCAGTCATCAGAGGTCCACACCAAGGCCCTGATAGAGCATTATTTCCCAGACTGGTCAGCCAGCTACCTGGTGACAGGCTGATTACCCTGAGCACTTCCACCAACGGCTAGTGTTTTGTTCTTACTGGAACACATACTTACTCTGGGTGTGGCTTTGCCTTCCCTGCCCAAAATGCTTCTGCCCAAATTGCCATCTGTAAACTCCCTGAGCCCCTTATCCACCATCAAGATATTGCACAAAGCATCACTTCTGATGAGAAACTCACTTCATTGCAAACAAAGGGAGACAGCTGGTCTGTGGTCATGGAATTCATTGGTCTTAGCATATTCCCTATTATCCAGAGGAGCTCGTTTGATAGAGGTGTGGAATGGCCTTTCCATGACTTCCAAAAGCTAGGTGGCAACACCTTTTTGGTTTGAGGCAACGTCCTCCAGGATGTGTGCTCTGAGCTCTAAATCAGTATCTAATATAAGCTGCTCTTTCCCCCATAGCCAGGATTCACTGCTCCAAGACTGAGGGGGTGGGAGAGGGACTAGTCCTGTCCACTCTCCCCTTTAGTGATCGACAAGGCTATGCTAGTTTAGGAGTCTCAGTTCCTAAGAAAGAAATGCTTTCCCCAGGGACACACCGGTGATTCCATTGAACTGAGAACTGGCAAATAACCTGGTTGCAGGGACTACGTCAGACTAGTGTATCAGCAGGCCCAGGGAGGGAGTTACAGTCCCACCTAAGGTAACTGGTCCTGACCATCAGAGGAAACTGGGCTGCTACTACACCATGTGGGTAAGAAGTGTGTGTGCCTGGAGTATAGACAGTCCCTTGTGGATGTCTCAGTGCCCTGTGTCCTGTGACAGAAGTGGATGGAAAACTTCAACAGCCCAATTTGGGCAAGACTGCCATTGGTCCAGACCCTTTAAGAATAAAGGTTTGGGTCACCCTGCTGGACAGGAAACCACTACCTGCTGAAGGCAAAGAGGATATAGAATAAATAGTGGAAGGTAATTAAAAATGCTAGCTAGCTATGCATAGGGCTCCTGCATGGCTCAGTCGGTCGAGCCTTGGTTTTGACTATTGGTTTTGGCTCACATCGTGATGTCAGGGTCCTGGGATGGAGCCCTGCGTCAGGCTCCACGGTCCGTGGGGTGTCTGTTGAGATTCTCTCCCTCTTCCTCTGCCCCTCCCCTTGCCTGTGTGCTCACTCACTCTCTCTCAAATAAGTAGATAAATCTTAAAAAAAATATGCCAGCTATGACCACGTGACCCGTGGTGGAAAGAAGGCTGGAATCATTATAGTTACATATAAATTAACCAGATAATTCTGTTTTCTTCCCCTCTCCTATGCTCTTTTTTTTTTTTAACCCACTGAGCCACCCAGGTGCCCCTCTCCTATGCTCTTAACATCTAACATAAGACATATTAATAGTAATTAATGTTATGGTTCAGTATTTTATTTGCAGGATCACAAAGAAGGAGTGTGAGCCAGAGGGAATACCACCTAAAGACAAAAAGGGGCTCAGTTTCTCTTCTAGGGAAGGGCTAGTGTGTTTTTGATGCCGTGTGGGATAACTGACTCAGGTGGGGGGGGTCATTATTTTATTATCGTCTTTATCTGGCACTGAAGTATGGTTTAAAGAGGCGCCAACTGGAGAAGAGGGCGCTGTGTCGGTCTGGTGGGCTGAACTCTATTTCCCAGAATCCCTTCCCTGAATGTTTTCATCTAGGGCCATTTCGTAGCTTACCTGTCTTCATTTACCTGCTGGCTCACCCCATGAGCCCAGGGCAGCAGCTGGGCCTGCAACTTCTCACCTTCCCCGGCCACCTTCAGCTCCTCCAGCTCCTGGGCCAGACACACAGTGAGCTCCCTGGCCAAGGGCAGTGGCTTCTTCTGCAGGACATCCAGACCCTCAAGGTTGGGGCAGTGAGAACTGATACAGGTTTCAGTCCATTCTCGTGGGTTCCAGCTTGTGCTTGTGGATTAGAGCCTATCCTCGCTCTCTTCTGTTTTACGTTTATTTCCCTCCTAACTGCCTGCCTTTCAGACTTCAGGCTCCAGCATCTGACCTCATGTATGTGAAGACAAAACACACACATGATTGTTAACCACCTCCCATGACGACTGAGGTCAAATCTCTACGAATGAACACACACGTGCACACAAACACACCCTAATGGATCTGTGTCAATGATTCAACCTCTGTCATCTAAATATCATCTAAATTAGACATGCTAATAAGTTAGCTTGATATTTCAGTATTCAAGTTACAGGACATGAAAAACGGAATGAGCTAGAAGAGGAATGAACGCTACCCAAAGATGGGGAAAGAGACTTGATGGCTTCATATTCTCTTTTGGCAAGAGGGTTAGTGTGTTTTGGCTGTATAAAGAGTAATTGTTTCATGTTAGGTGAATGCATAGTTTTACTGTGTTTTTATTTGGTTGGTTTTTTGTGGGAGTTAAATGTGATTCAGAGGAGTATGTATGGATGATAAGGGGTGGACTGTGGTGGGTTGTATTGTGTCAAATAGGCTAAGTCAGAACTACACTTCCCAGAATCCTCTTCTCTGTAGAGCTTGCCCAAAGTGGAATTTATATGAGATCTGAAAGGCAGAACATAGCAATGGCCAACCCCACATCAATGTGGTAGGGGATAGGGGAAAAGAAAATATCCTGCCTCTTATGAGAAGAATTCTGTAGTGACAAGATACAGGGCATGGGTGCAGGGAAAGTTGAAGAATTAGGAAAACAAATGCCATCTACCACAGGCGCTAATTTAAATCTAAAGCCTATTTAATTTTATCCGAACCTAACAGAAGAAAGTAAAACTGAAGAAATTGCTGAACTTAAGAAAAATGTTTCTTCACCACAAGAGATGTTAGTTCCTAAAGTACTCCAAGTATAAAATAAAAGGATTGTGAATTATGAAAAGCATTAGAGGTTGAATTCATTACAATTTTTGAAATCACACTTCAGTTGTAGGCAGAGCTGATTTGCTCCAAACTGTAAGAGACAGAGCGTGGCCGCTATTCCTCTGTCGCCTTCCTTCTCCCCTCTTCCCACTCCCAGTTTTGCTGGGGCTGTTTCCTGCTGTCCTAACTCTCTGTATAACCGGATGCAAAGCCTCCCATCTAATCCCCTTTGCAGTCCCTCCATCCTAGAGTTCTTTATTTTGACTTGTCATGTGGCTAGAGTTCATCACCTATTTTTTCCTTTTTTTAAAGGAAGGGCTCATGGTGACTATAGTTTCTGAATTATTTCACGTGTGAGGGTGTCTGTCTGTCTGTCTGTTGCTTCAAAGTTGGCTTGACCCGGTGTGACATTCTTAGGTCACAGGTTTCCCCCCTCAGACCTTTTTTGATGAACTCTGTGTCCTCTGGCATTGAACACTGGTGTAAGGGGAGTCTGAGACCAGCTTGATTCCCCACCCTTGTTTAAAAGTGATCTGTTTTGGGGGTGGCTCAGTCAGTTGGGCATCAGACTCAGTCAGTTGAGCATCAGACTCTTGGTTTTGGCTCAGGTCCTGATCTCAGGGTCCTGGGATCGAGCTGGCGTTGGGCTCTGCACTGGGTGTGGAGTCACCTTGGGATTCTCCCTCTCCTTCGGCCTCTCCCCCTGCTCATGCACTCTGTCTCTCAAATAAATAAATAAACCTTTAAAAAAAAAAGCGACCTGTTTTTATTTTCCTTCCACCACTATATCTGAACGATTCTCTTTTTTTTCTTTAAACCTCTGAAGCTCAGAATCTTAAACCGGGATGTCTGTGTTGGTTTTACTAAAACTGTTTTCCTGGCCTATGCACTATCTCTTCAGTCTTCAGACTGAACTTTTCATTCAGGTCAGAGAAATTTCCTATATCATGTCTGCATAATCTTGAGTTCCTTTTGTTGAGCTCTGTACAGAAGGGACACTGATTGGCCTTAACTGATAGAACAGCTCTGACTTCTATATCTGTCACATTCTTTTTTTTTTTTTAAAGATTTTATTTATTTATTTCACAGATAGAGATCGCAAGTAGGCAGAAAGGCAGGCAGAGAGAGAGGAGGAAGCAGGCTCCCCGCTGAGCAGAGAGCCCGACGTGGGGCTCGATCCCAGGACCCTGAGATCATGACCTGAGCCGAAGGCAGAGGCTTAACCCACTGAGCCACCCAGGCACCCCTCCGTGTCACATTCTAACTGCTTCCGTCTCTGTCTTTTCCCTTGACCCCTTGTCTCTTGTTTCTCTCCTTCATGATGGTGTTAATTTGATTTTTAGCCATGATTATTTTATTATTTTCTGATTTATTTATTATATCAATAATCATGGAATTTTGGTTTTCAGTTAATTTCCTTAGCTCTGCAGCCTCCCTTTTCATTCATTCTTTTATTATCTCATTTTTGAGTTTTTGTTTTATTATTATTATTATTATCATTATTTAAGTAGGTTCCACTCTCAGTGTGAAGTCCAACACAGGGCTTGAACTCATGACCCTGAGGCCAAGCCCTGAGCTGAGATCAAGAGTTGGACGCTTAACTAAGCCTTCCAGGCACCCAAAGTTTTTGTTTTATTAAATTAAATCCATATTATGTTGTTCTAAGAAGTAAAACACATGTATAAAGTCTGTCTCTCTTATTAGGGTTCTAGCCTCCGGAAATGTGAAACAAAACATTTCTGTTGTCCAAGCCACCCACTTTGTGGTACTCCGTGATGGCTGCTTGAGCAAACCAATAAACCCGGCTACCTTATTTAATATCCCAGCCAGCCTCTAGCACTCTGTCCCTTGTCCTTGCTTTATTTTCTTCTCTGAGACCTATCCCCTCCTGATATATCCTATCATAGTTAAATTCATTTTGTGTATTGCCTGTCTCTCCCCACATGAAACCAGGGCAGGGATCCTTGCTTTGGTTTGCTGATTTATCCCTAGGGTCTCGCACATAGTAGAAGCTCAATAAATAGTTGTCGAGTGAATGCATATAAACTTGATGCCTCCCACGTGCTCAGAAATGACCTAGCGTCAGGCCTGCTGAGAACTAATGAAATCACATTGATGATTGCTCTATGATTTTTCTGGGAAAATGTTCCTGGAGTCATTCATCTGTTCAGAGAGTATTTACGGAGAGCCTACTGCACACCAGGTGCTGCTCTCGGTGGTGAGAGTAAGACGTAAACAGAACCCAAGAGGGAGAAAGAGACAATAAACAAACCAGTGACGACATAATGTCAGATAGTGATAGGTGCTGTGAACATTACTTAAGCAGGGTGAATGTTCCAGAGCATTAATTAAGCAGGATGAGCGTTCCGGGTAACAATTGCCGTGAACCAGACCACCTGGAAATCGAGTGACCAACAACAGCTTCATGTTATTTCTCATGGTCCTTCGATGGGCTGGGCCCATCAGGGTGGTTCCTGCTGGGATCTCACGTTGAGTGCAGTTGCTTGTTGGCAGGTCATGGGTCATCTGAAGGATTGGTTGGGTGGGACGCTGAGGGCTCACTCACTTGGTGCTCATTGATGTTGACTGCCAGCTGGGGGCTCACCTGTGCTCATGACCAGAGTGCCCACTTGTAGCCTCTCCAAGTGGCCTGGGCATCTCAGTTGAGCAGCTCAGTTCTGGAAGAAGCTCTCCAAGAGCAAGTGTTCCAAGCAGCAGGAAGTAGAGGCTGCTGGGCCATGAAAATCACAGTCACTTCTACCGTATTCTGTTGGTTAAGTCAGCCGCCACAGGGCCCCCCATTTTCAAGGGACTGGTGAAAGAACCCGTGGGGTGGGCCTGGTTGCTGCATACTTTTGGAAAACACAGTCAGTGCCATCTGGGTCTTGTTACATGGCGAGCAAGCAGGAGAGAGAGGTGTCCTTTGTGGCGAAGTCCTCTCTGCTAAGGTGACCTTTGAGCGCGGGCGGGAGGGGATGGAGGAAATGAGCCATGTGAGCATCTGGGGAAGGGCTTAGGTGCCCCTTGGCTGAGACTTCAGCCTGCCCTGTCCTATCCCTTGCCCACTTCCAACCAGGCCTCTTCTGGGGTCTGAACTCTTAGTCCACCACCCAACCCACTAGCTGGCTGAGCCCTGCCTCACACCATTAATTATCTGGAACCATGACAACCCCAGCCTAAATCTAAACTCTCCTAACCTCCCCACTGTGGGGCCATCTGGTTGGTTTGTTGGTTGGTTGGTTGCACCTAAAGACGGGCCGCCGGGAGACTAGTTGCATGGTAGGGGTACGGATTCGGAAGCCTGCCTGCCTGGGTTTGGCTCTGGCTCTGCCACACACTCATGGTGTTACCTTGGACAAGTGGTTTAATCTCCATGTGCTTTTTTTCTTCAATAGAGGGCTTTCACTGCCTCTTTAAGAGATTATAAATAGGTCTTAAGAATGAGCTGTCATTTTGTTATTTCCAAAGCTGGACAGCTCTTAGATCTTCTTCAGCCTGCTAAACTGTTCCTTTTTCAGAGACTTGGACACCATCCCAAAATATCCTGGTATATTTGTTTTTAACTTCTGTAGCTTGCAGAATCGATGTAGCAACCTGATTTTATACAAGTCCAGTGTCTTTCCCTTTAAGCATTAATTCCTCTTCCTGGGTTTGAAATTGTGAACCAGCAATGCCTGACTTCATTCAAACACTGCTGATATATTTCTCACCCGAGAAATCTCAGAGTTCAACAAGAGACCCATCCTTCAGAAGGATGACAAGAAGTGAGCACACAGAGCTCATCTTGTCACAGAAGCCAGAATGACACTTTCCATCATGTTCTATACACACCACCAGCCAGTGAAACCTATAGGCAGTTCCTTACTATTTCTACACCATTTGTCCACCCAGAGCCTCTTCTTTTTCTTTCCAAGGAGACAGTTCTGCATTGATGTGACTGAAGTCCCTCTGGGGCCCTTTGTAACATGTGTGCATCCCTTTGCAGTGCAGTCTACATTTTCTAGAATGTCACCAGTCAGGGTGCTGAGATTGGTCTTTATGCCCACAGTAGACGTGGCAGAGACCCCCTTGCCATGCTTTTGTTTCTGCATCTATAAAGTGGGGTGTCTACACTACTGATGCCATAGGCTTGCCATGAGTATTTACTGAGATCCCACAGGTAAAGGGTTTGGAAAGATCTTGGCACACAGCAGCTGCTAAGCATTGACTCTGGTTACTTTACTCTCTCAGACTCTGGGACTCCTTGCATGATGCTCCGGACCTTTCCGTGCTGCTCTCCAGAGCCACTCCCTGTAGCTGGACCCAATCTCGAGGTCCTGCATCCACTGGGACTCTCAGGTTATTTTCCCCTCCTTGCTGTCTTGATCACTCATCACGCCCCCTGCCTGGATCAGTTACTCAGAGAGCCGAGAAGAGTACAAAATTCATTTTGTGATAGAATTTAGCGAGAGCCCATTTGAATTTCCAGAGCCTGGACCAGGGGACTCACAATAGGGATTGGTACCTTTGGAGATAAAGAAGGCTTAGCCGTTGACAGGCTTTAGCAGCGGCCACACAGTGGCAGCCCTGGCTGACTAGCTGGGGAGGGTGACGGGATTTCCTAGAGGTGCTAGGCACGGAGTGGGCAGTGTGGTTGCAGGTCGCTAAGAGAGCTGGCTTGAGTTTTTTTTAATCTCCAGCATGCGGTATTTGAGGG